>ML978226.1:0-181704 GCA_010015745.1 Setomelanomma holmii
CTGCCAACACCCAAAGAATAGGAGCACCTGAGTACTAGCCAGGGCGCTACCCGTCTTTCATGCCCCCTGGGAGGCTTTCATAGGACGTTAAACAATACATACATAAATACATACATACACCACTGCTTCGCTCGCAAATGCATACGTATCCGCATCAAATCATGGAGTCGCAATCGGAAGTCCCGTGCAATAGCAATCGAGCATCAAAACGCAAGAACATCTCGGCTACCGTGTTGGCGGAGTGCTTCCGACCTGCGAAACGGGTCCGGAGAACAGGAGGACTCTCATCTGGCAATGTACCGGGCCAATTTTCATCATACGCGTCAAACAGGCTTTCACTACCCGTCAACGCGTACAAGTACGAACCCTTGAGTGAAGGAGAGATTCGGCTGCTGCAATTGAATCCTGGAGAAAGTGATGCCGCCATCACTGCACAGCTCATCCAAGTCTCACTGCACGAAGCGCCAGCATACGAGACTATCAGTTATATTTGGGGAAATGATCCCGTCATTCATGCCGTACAAGTCAATGGCCTCACCTTCTACCTCAAGTCAAATCTTTACTATGCGCTGCGGGACATCAGGAGCTCTGATCATGGGCTACTACTTTTGGTCGACGCGATGTGCATCGACCAGGCTCACGAGGTCGAAAAATACACACAAATCTCTATCATGGGTAATATCTATCGTCAGGCAGCTCGAACAATTGTATGGCTTGGTGAACGAGACTCGAAAACTCACCTGGCTTTTGAGTTTGTGAAAGAGACGCTGCAACCGGAATTTAGCCAAGGCGAAATATGGCTACTGAAGCACAAAATAACGGCATTACGCAGCTTGCTCGACAATACATCTTTCACACGACGTTGGGTCATCCAAGAAATCGCTTTGTCTAAAGAAAGCATACTTAGATGCGGCACGCGCGAATGTCACTTCTTAGACTTTGTTGACGCCACCAATCTGATTTGCTCGAAGCTCGAAGCTCTTGACCCTGTACACACAGTCCGCAACAAACAAGTCAATCCGTTCACCTTCAGTGATCTACTTACCTATCTAGGTAGGAATTAAGCCTCTATAGGCAACTACTAGGCTCAAATAGGTAATCAATCAAGTCAAGCCAGACCTTCTGAGCCCCACTTAATTGCTTGTTGCGGAGTCTACCTGTACAACAGTGCTTGGAGAACGGCGAAAGGATCCCTGAACTGTGCTTTCCGCGGTCTGGTGCGTGGTCCATGATTGATCTGCTCGAAAAAGGGTTTCTAAGATCATCGAATGGCGAGATTCTTGGCCATCGCAAGTCGCTTGAAGAGTAGGTGACAGGCTTCACTGCCTTCCAGTGTTCAGATCCCAGAGACATGATATATGCACTACTAGGCATAATCAGTGAGGCAAAGCCAGCAGAGGTCGATTATAGTCTCAACGTCGAAGACGCGTATAACCTCGCTGCGGCTACAACCCAGTCGAAACGAATGCGTGTTGACTATAATCTTAATGTCTTGGACGTATAATCGGATTTCATATCGTCTACGATACGTTCTTCCGCATCACTGGACCTGATATGCCGATCATGGGCTCCACAGCGCAAGAAAATATGGAGTGACGGTCTTGTCGATCCGGACTTGCAATACGCCGTCCCTTCATGGATTGCTGTTTGTGAGCAATTACCATTTGGAGACCCGACTTCTCAGAGTCAATTTCGCTTGAACGAAAGGGATTGGTTGGCCCTGCAACAAAGAAAGTGTACAATGCGCACAGCCACAGACCGCCTGAAGTTCATTTCGGTATGAACCATGTCACTAAGACATATGACGGGAGTTTGTTCGCCAAAGGATTCATGCTCGGCCGAGTGGACAAGCTGTCCGTTCGCATGGCAAACGGCCTTGTTAGCCAGGAGTGTTTCGATATGCTTGGAGGCATCGAAAGGAATGATGACGGCATCTTTCAGGGAATTGACGATTCACTCTGGCGCATACTCACTGCCAATCGAGGCCCAAATGGCGAGCGCGTACCATCGTTATACCGCATCGCCTTGTTGCACCTTCTTCAACAGTACCCGAAGATGACTAGTCTCGACACAACTGAGCTGTGCGAGAACAAAAAGTCCGAGCACATCAAAGACGTCCTGCTTCATGTCCAGTCCATGACATGGAATCGGCGGGTTTTCGTGGCCGAAAACTCGCAGAATTCACGCCTCATATGGAACGGATTGAAACCGCAGCAAACGCGTGCGTGAGACATGATATGCATTTTGTTTGGCGCGAGCGTTCCCATAATTTTGCGTCCGCACGAAGTGCAGTCCAGGCGGTGTTGGGAGGTAATTGGGGAAGCGTATGTGGACTGTGCCATGGACGGTGAGGCTTTCTGCTGCTTAGACGAGGAACACCTCAATGCAGCAACACTCGAGTTTGAGATCAGGTAATGCCAATGTGCGTGCAAGCCATGCTTCAAATTATGGGTATGTCCGCTGGGGATTTGGCTTACGATGTCTTAGCCATCAACATTGCGCCCACTACATCGTCACCAGATACATCGTGTCGCATACGTCCTGTTG
Organism: Setomelanomma holmii; assembly: GCA_010015745.1. Taxonomy (NCBI): domain Eukaryota; kingdom Fungi; phylum Ascomycota; class Dothideomycetes; order Pleosporales; family Phaeosphaeriaceae; genus Setomelanomma; species Setomelanomma holmii. The sequence continues at coordinate 2,548 of ML978226.1, forward strand.
TCATTAATATCATATATGTATACCATGAGCATAGTTCCTCTCAGCACCTATTATAGCCACCGCTTGTATCGTTCGCCTACGCCTCACCCCTCGATCCGAAGAAATTCGTAACCAAGCAGTACAATAACCTATGATGCCAACTGCATGCTAAAAGGTGGCACAGAAGTCTGCATTACCATGACATGTTCGTGGTATACATAAGCTCTTATTCTCAATCTATGCGCTAAGAAGTGGAAATAGAGTCATGCCACAGCCATGAACTCAAATCTCTCCACCGGCCTCCATCGCTCAGCCTTGCCCCTTGCGACTAGCACTTGTCTTCTCTCCGTCTCCGTGAGGTTCTCATCCATATCGTCCACATACATCCACCAACACTGCCTCCCACGGTGTTCCGCAAAGTATGTACCACCGTCCTTTATTTGCCATACATCTGAATGTCTCAGACCTCCTGCTTCGTCCTTCACAGCAAATGTGTATGGAACTTTGAACTGTTCTCCAGGGTCCAGCCGTAGCATGTTGGCATCCTCATGAGCTTCTGGAGAATCTACATCGTCCATCCACGTGCCATTCACGCCAATGGGTCCATTACCACGGCTTGGGTCTCGTATACTGATGTGGTAGCCGCCCGCTTCGCTAAACAGGCTGATGAGAACCCTTATAGACGTGATGTGATGCACGTGTAGACTATGGCAATGGTGAAAGGTGGATTAGTAGATAGTGAGCAGGTCGAAGGTCCGAGATGAAAGGCTGCTAAAAGTGGCAAAATAAACTGTGATTTCGGTTTAGATGACATCGATCACCGATTGGGTAGGGAGTTGTGCTGACCCAAAGTTTGAAGGAAAGCTTTGAGGGAGAGAGCCACTGCGACTTGCTTCATAGATAGGGTGATACTATGTGTGCAGCATGCAGTTTCAATCATTGGCGTGCTCCGTCGCGGGGTCGGAGAGTGCGGCGCAGTACGATGACATCATCTCAACATTACTTGCAACATCAAATTGATGTCCTGCCTTGTGCACTCTTACATTGTTCATGTTTCATACCCATACCATTCACATTATCCTTCCCAGCCCCTTAACCAGCCTCTTTTCGTCACACCCTTTTGGTCTCAAGCAAATCGTATCCAAGTATTTCCCGTAAAGAAAACTATCGACTGCCTTCTTAAAGCAACGATGTGGAACATTTGAGTCTTTACACTCGGGACAAGTCACGACAGCAAAGCCCGGGGTCGAAGAGCACGTAGTGGCGCAGAATCCCCGTGAAGGTAGGCTGCCATCAGGTGACAGGATCTGTACAAGACTGCTCTCTCCATTGTCGTCGATCTAGGCAAGGTGCTAGTCATAACCTCTGTTCAGAAGCGCGAAGTCGTTAGCGGGATCCGCTCCTACGACGTAACAAGCATTAGGCGTGGGTGCAGGTGTCGGCGTGGGATTCGGAGGTATTTCACATCAATTCGTAATACGGATGGGTTGATTTCCGCGTGACCAAGGGCAAAACTCACTTCGCTTGTCTTGGGGGATCGATGCACGAGCAAGGTGTCTTAGCAATCGGAAGCTACAGCAGAAAGCGTTAGAAGAGAACTGGAGAGTGATCAGCCACTCGCCTCGTTGAAGCTGCATCGAAGTGTACTTATTCGACATTCTTGGCCTTGGGAACTGCTCCGAAGTGTTCGTTGTACGCATACTTATGGCTGAGGATGGTGGCTTTGAAGCGACCGCTGCTCGTGGGATCTTGGGCCTTTTGGGCGCCGCCGCTGTCACGTTAACGACGCCTGGCGTAGATCAGGCATTGCAGAAGCACAGAGCTTGTTAATACTGCGCAAATAGTGCAAGGAGACCGTATAGCCTCGTCGTGCAGATGGAGCATTGGGAAATGGTAACGCCGTCGATGGTGGCGATTGTCGCTACAATCCATGTGAACGAATGTATGTAGGCAATTTGTGTAGGAGACACTTCTAGGACGCTAAACAGGTTATTTGTGATTTCATATGAGCGGAGTGGTCTGTGTATCGTCACACGCCTTTCGACTTGGAAGTAGCGTTTCCATGGCCAGTCGGTGAATGTCAAGAAATACTCCAAAGTAATGAACTGGCTAATCTGCAGCCACGATATACAAGTCAGGGAAGGTTTCTGATCTTGTTCTTACACAAAGCATGATGCGTCGCTGAGGTAGGCGACCTAGTGGCTCGCGGCCTAGACGTGCTGCATATCGATCGAACCTGTTGATTGTCCATAGCAAGATTCTGGCTTTGCTGAGGCTCAGGTTCAATGTTACGCAGCGCTTGAGGTTATAATTTGGAATGTTGGTAGAAAGTCCTTGTTTCCAGAATCACATGTAGTGCTTATGTTGTGGTGTAGTAAACAGTGCGCATGCAGGAAGAATTGAAGGATTGAACTGAGGTTCTATTGTATGTGGTTACGAACAGTATATGTAGTGCTGGTGAGGCAGAGCAACGGTGAGATGTACTACGTAGTACAGCAGTGGAGGCGTGAAACTGTGATACGTCGTACAACAGGAGAGACTCCAAACCGTGACAGCTTAGCTTTAAGAACGCTCATGCTAAAAAATTCCTGTACTCAGCCAATCGCAACGCACTGTTAGGCAAAGACAGCCTTGCGTTAACATCCCCATTAAACTACGTCAAATATAGGTGACAACGGTAATTCTCATATAAGTCAACTGCGGGAACATTTCCCCTGAGAAGGTTACCTTACGAAGGCTAGGGATCTTCGTTGGAAGATGGGTGTAGCTGAGGCGCCGAGTGTGGTAGCTTAAGTAATTTACCTTGTGCTGATCTTGTTATCCAAAACGAAGGGCGTTACGGGCACGTCCCAAAATTCTATATTTACTCGTTACGAGGCGTAAACCAGATGAAGTATAGATACTCTGGAATGCCTCAGACCACGCAACCGCTTACATAAGACGTGGCTACTAACTTAACTTAATCACATGGTCGCGCGACAAAGTTTGTGCCCAAAGAAGTGGTTGGTAGCCTTGGCCGTCCTTTGCTGCCTGCTTGGCGCGTGTTGCATGTGTTGTACACATCTCCCCGCTTCTACGTCGTAAGTTGAAACCTTCTGCTTTATTTATTATGGTCGTAGCTTCTCTGCTTATCAGCTCGCGGTGACCTATATGAATTCTTAAATACTACCAATCGTCTTCAGCAGGACGTTCCCCTCAGTGTACTTCTGTACTCATGCTTTGTAAGCGCTGCAAAGGGTTGTTTTCGGAAATACGAGCTGTGAGAAGAGGACATGAAAGGAGAAAGTCATACTACTTCACGCGCTCTCTCAACTCTGATCCATGTCAGCCCTGCGAAGCTTGCAAACTCTTCTACGGGGAGAACCGCTACCGAGAACTAATAATGAAGACAAAAATCTGGTGGGCGAAAGTATCCAGCGCGGATTACATGTTCGGCCTCAAGATGTATACCTTTAAGTATCCACGACAGAAGCTGCGCACAATCTATCGTCAATTAACCCTGGTTGGCTCATGTGGAAGCCTTGGTGAGAGCATACAGTCGTTATATGAACAGCTGCTGACTCTCCACAGATCGACGAGACTTTGGTATCGGACAAGAAACAACGAACACAGGATCTGAAGCTTGTCTCAATCTTGCCCGTCACTGGATCGAGGTGTCAAAAGTGTCACAAACGTTGTGAGAAGTCTGAGCGTCAAGGTTGGAATCCAACAAGATTGGTAGCGATCGAGGAAGATGACCTGAAGCTTTGCGAGGGTAGTCAAACTTGTCAGCCTGGCACCTCAGTTCACACAGTACACTGTGAACTGCATCTCACGTGACTCTGTTAGTCACCTGCTTACTCATCTGGTTGTGTATATAATCGCTTGCAGTAGCTCTCTCAATACAACAACCTTCTGCCTCATTCATACCTGCCCTGTGCTCCCACATCCAACAAAATTGAAGGGTCGGCTAAGTACGCAACATTATCTCATTGCTGGGGCAACATATTGGGCAAGCTAGAGCTCCGGACACACAATAAGACCTCTCTGCGGAGGGAGCTTCCCAGACAAAATCTTCCAAAGACTTTTAAAGATGCTATCAAAGTGGCCGCAAATTTGGGGATTCCCTACATCTGGATCGATTCTCTCTGTATATCCAACATTGCACGACTGATTGGCAAAAGGAATCGTTGCACATGGGCAAGGTATACGAGTACTCAACGGTAATAATCACGGCCACAGCAGCCGAGGACGACAACGGTGGATGCTTCTTTGATCGCAGGAGTAATGATGTCTTTCCTGAGCGTGTATCGGTGCGAAATCGAAAAGACCATCACCTAGGACCGATTCAGAGAACAATATCAAGCGGATCTAGAGCCAGAGCCGTACAGCGAAATGTCTTCGACCTCGGGTACATTACCGATTTCGATTGGTTAGACGATGTTGAAAACGCGCCTGTAAATCTTCGCGGCTGGGTGCTGCAAGAGGCAAGTAGACCACCAACAGTACCTAGAATTCTTGTGCGCTAACGGCCTGCGTCAGCGGTTCATGTCACCAAGAATCCTTCACTTCACAGCAAAGCAGCTGTATTGGGAGTGCAACGAAAAGATTGCGTCCGAAGTCCTATGCGAAGGGACTTTTCAGGCTCAAGTCCTACCGCCAACGCTCGTTCGTGTCTCGTGAACAAACGGTTTATTGAAGCTGGGCCACGACCTTTGCCGGTTGTAAAGAAGCTGCGGAAAATGCCCCTCGATCTGGGAGCACTTTTTAGGACAGATGTAATCGGAACCTGGATGAGTCTGGTTGAGCACTATACGAAGGGTAAGCTCACCGTAGCGAGAGACAGGCTCCCTGCAATATCGGCACTTGCAAGAAAAGCATACGACATTCAAACGTACAAATATCTCGCCGGCTTATGGGGAAATGACCTTGTGATTGAGCTTGGATGGATGGCCTACACATGTAGACGTCCCTCTGAGACACTGCGAGAGGATCATGGAAGACTGCCTGGCAGCATGACACATTCTCTCGACTCATGCACTGCCACACCCGCATATTGCGCGCCTAACTGATCCTGGGCCTCAGTCGAAGGTGAAGTCACCTACCCAGACGTTCTGCAGAATGTCAGCACAGGAAAGTATTACCCCTTGATCGAAAACGTCGAACCTTACATCAAGTTGGTCAATGATGTAGACGTTTATGGTCAAGTCAGATACAGCCATCTCAATGTCAGGGCTCAAATCATCAAGGTCACACTAACCACGAATCTGAAGACACCACAACCAGTGTCCCAATCCACAAACCTTTCCATAAATGGACATGTTCTTCACACACATGGTGACGTCTGTCGGGATGAGAGAGACCCACCTGAGGTACAATCTGCATTTGCGATGCCTCTTCTTCTTTTCTTTCCGCGAGCGAGTCGAGTCGTCTTGAATTGGGTCGGATCTCTATCAACCTATTGGAGCGTTATACTGGGAGTTTAAGCGAGATGCATTGGGGTCGGATGCTGGATTGAAACATATCATATGCCGATTGGGAAAGATCAACTTCTATGATCTACTTACCATTCGCTTTGAGCGCGATGTATCGCAACTTGAGCAGATCAAGATTGTCTGAATCCGACGAGAAAGTAGCCTAGTCCATTCCCAACGGCGCAACCGCTGGGACTTAGACTCTCGTAGACTTTTTGTCACTGCTCTTGCCACTGTAGGTACACCAGCTCGCTATAGATTATCAATTCTTCATGCACTCATTCTAGCTTCTGGTCGAGATCTTCCTCTATTTTTGCAATGCTGCGCTTCTTTTGAGGGACCCATTTCTAGATCACCCCTATATTTGCGTGCTGGATTCCGCTCACCGTCCTCGTTTTGAACTCCCACGCGTTAGTGGATCGTACTAGCTGTAGGTAAGACAGTGTCTTGTTATGGTATGCACATGCTTCGTCTTATGCATCTCGCCTATCGCATGTGCCAAAGCGGTTTGGTATGATACACTAGTGCGACTCCTCCTACAGGTGCTCGAGTCCGGGACTCGAATTGCTCAGGCCTCCTTTTCCATAAGGTTCACTTGCAAACGCTGACTTGTCAACCGCCTCATGCACCGCCGACTTATTTTGTGCTTGTATTCGGCAGGTGCTGTCTAAGCATCGTCCTGGTCGGCGCTCTGTACGCCGAGAAGCTTACTCAAGTAGGATACGATGATGCAGACGTCGCCTTACGTCGCTTTACGCCCATAAGCACTAGATATGTGGTCAACCATGTTAGAAGGACTTCTGAGGAATAGAGCCAATCTTCTTATCATCAAGCTACATCGGCAAGCATTCTTCTTGAGTCCAGATATTTCTCATACTCCTTACCTTGTCCACCGAAAGAGTCCTCCTTTGTAACCTTTCGCACCTCGACTTCCTCAATCCTCTCCTTTGCAATAACATCTGCTGCCTCTCTCCAAGACTCACCGCCCACAATGCCTGCAGGTCCCCAACACACGCCCTCACGCGCAAAAGCCCTCCTTGAAGGCACAGGCAAGTTCTCAGTCTACGACTCTACGGGTGGCGTCGTAACTGCCCAATTTGCCGCCCACAACCTCACGCTGATTCCTCCCATCTCCTCTGGCTCCATCATCCACGACAACGCCTGCGGTCCTGGCGCCGTATCGCGCGCCATCCTCTCCACCTCCCCCATACCCTCAAACCTCACCATTCACGCCACAGACATCGACCAAATCTTCCTCGACGTGTTCCAAATCGACGTGGACAAGAATTCCTGGCCCGTCACAATCACCAACACAAAATCCGAAACTCTGTCGTTTCCAGACAACACCTTTACCCATTCAATCACCAACATCGGGATATTCTTCACCTCCAGCGCCGGCCTCGACGGCGCAAAAGAAGTCTTCCGCACTCTCCAACCCGGCGGAACCGCAATCGTAAACTGTTGGGAAAACATCACCTGGCTACCGCCATTCGCCAAAACCGTTCTCTCGACGCGCGGAGTCGGGATGCCCAGACCACCCGTGGATTGGTCGGATGGGAAGCAGCTTCAAAAGATCATGATCGATGCTGGGTTCAAGGAAGGAAGTTTGAGGGTGGAGAAGAGCGAGGCGTGGGCCAAGACGAAGGATTTGCGCGGTTGGTGTGAGAAGACTTGGGCTTTCCTTGGTGGGTTGGGAGGCTGGCACGAGTGTGATGAGGAAAAGTGGGATGAGGCTGTTGGTTCGTTGGTCACGAACATTATGGCACAGCGGGGGACGAAGAAAGAAGGTGATGAGGTGTGGATGAGGGCGAGTCAATGGATTGTGATCGCGACCAAGTGATGGAAAGTAGTGACGTTGATACATTAGACGAGATACGTGCTTTTTTACTGGTACAATGGCCGTACAGTAGTTGTCAAAAGTTCGCCAGAAAACGATGCATACTTTTCCTTATTCTCTTTTATTGTAATATACAAGCCTGAGGGCCGTGACCAGTCTGACCTCAGGCCCTAGAAATGCTGCAACCACCCCAACCTTACTCTTCTCAACTTCTCGTTGATAGATCTAGCCCATGACCATGCCCTTGAGACCAGCCATGTCGCCCTCCTTGGCGGCAATTTCAAAGTATCCGTAGATGATAGTGACGGCCAAGAGAATCCCGGTTCCGCTGCCCAAAGCGCCCAGAAGATCGCTACCAACAGAGAGAGCACCAATACAGGCACCACCGAAAGCAGCAGCCGTGGGAATGACACGCTTGAGCTCCTTGTACATGGACTCCTCACGGTGACCAGCCATCACGAGACCTTGTTCCTTGAGCTGCTTAGCGACATCGCGGGGAGACGATCCAGAGACCTCGATCCAGGTCTTCGAGAAGACGGCGCAAGCGACGAGCATGTAGACGATGAAGACTGCGGTCTTGAGCGGGTCTGAAAGCGCCTCGGTGATGCTCAGAGGAGGTGACCTAGTGCTTGTTAGAGCTGTTTGACTTAGATTCGATTCTGCAACGTACATGTAGTATGCGACACCGGAGGTAGCGAAGAGCTGGGCAGATCCCTCCTTGGGCTCCCACACTCCGAGAAGACGGACGAGGAGGTTGTCAGAAAAGCGGCTGTAGAGCATCTGGCTGATCAAGAAAACGTTGGAGGACAGAGCCGACTGCAGCATGATGGGCATGTTCGAGGTATAGAACAGGCGGACGGGGTACGAGCCACGGACACCACGCTGGCGAGCAGACTTGACTGGGATCTCGACGCGGAAGCCCTGGAGGTAGATGACAGCGCCGAAGACAATGACAGTCGAGATCAAGTTCATGACGTTGGGGAGGTTCTGGCGGTAGAAAGCCTCCTTGAGCGCAATGGTCTTGTTGGGCCAGGTGAAAAGCAAGTGGACAAGAGCAATGATGGCACCCTCGAATTCTGGGCCACGACCGGTGTTGATGGTGGTGGGAGAGAACGCCTTCCACATAATGGACTCGCAGATGTTGGTAGCGATGAACAGCGAGATACCGCTGCCAAGGCCGTAGCCCTTTTGGAGAAGCTCGTCAAGGAGGATGACAATCAGGCCGGCGATGATGAGCTGGATGACGAGGAGAACGCAGATACCAGCGCCGAGGTCGGAAGGCTGTCCGTAGAGACCCGAGATGACAAAAACGACGGCCTGGCCGAAAGACAAGAGGATGGCGAGGAGCTTCTGCGCGGTCTGATAGAGCTCGCGATCGGACTTCAAGTCCAGGTTGACATCGATCAGGTGAGTTCCAGCGAGGAGCTGGAAGACCATGCCAGACGAGATGATTGGCGTGATACCCAATTCCATCAACGTTCCTCTGTTACTCGCCATCATCATACGCAGCCAGTAGAGCGGATCCGAGTTGTCAGACGACACAATGCCGTACAGAGGCATCTGGCTCATCACCAGGAAGACGAGGAGGGTGAGACCTGTCCATACTAGGCGGTTGTTGAAGGGCACCTTGCTCTCGGGTAGCGAGATCTCGGGCACGAGAGGGACGAAGGGCTTGACAAGATCGAGGAACCGTACTACACGCAATTGCTGTTAGTTGTGATTTCTATGGCTCCTGCTACGCAACAGAGCTATGCGGCGCAATTGCGCAGGCGACTTTGACTTACGGCCGCTCATGATTGCGATCTATGGCCCAGAGAGAAGAAGAGAGACAGAAGAAGTAAAGAGAAGCGGTTGCGATCGAGGCTGTTGATGGATGAGAGGGGGTGAAGTAGTTACTGCTTTCTCGACACGTTGCGGCGGTCCAAAATTGTGATCCGTGCGCGCACTTTCCGCTTTTGAGAGCTCGGTGGTCGGAGCTCCATCCCTGAGCTACCGTTCATTTCTCCATCTCCGCACCAAAGGCCACGCTGTCTTGACTCTGAACGGTTCGAAGCTTCCCGAACACGTTCACGAGCGTTTGCGATGTGTCTTCTCACCTGTTCGTCATCATCGAGTTGACCTCGGGAGAGTTGAAGTTGGTACTCTGCGCGACCTGTTCAGCCAGCAACTTCACCCGTCGCACACGAGGAAGCCTTGAAAAATCTCGAATTCGAATTTCGACAGATTTCGACGCAGTCTCGACTTTAGTACGAGATGAAACAAACGTGGAAGGTGGGGTTGTCGAGCATGTATGGTTTTCGTTGTTCATTGTTCCTGTCGTGCTTCATCATCGTCTTCTATGATTCTGGAACGAAATAGAGATGGACCGGGCACAAGCGCTGGACTTCCTCTGTCGCCGGCGTGCTTGAGTTACCTTGGAGCTTTCGATGTCGAAGGTCTCTATTTCGAGATCCGATATTTAGGTCTCACAACGCCATACTTGTCGACGAGATCGCGGTATCTATGCGAAGAGCTACCAGCGAAGATGCGGTCTTATTGGTTATTGACATTTGCAAGCGTCTGGTGAAGGTGGCGCGCATCCCTGTCTTTTGCGAACGAATCATATCGTCGATTTGAGGCCGATCAGAGGCCCTTATTCGTCGAACTTTGTCACGGATGCGTGCCACCGCACTGTAAGCGAGTGCGAAGGATCCCTGTCTAGTATGCCTGTCATTGTCCACATCTGCTCTGGCCGAAGCCAGCAGTCATTTACATCGCACAAGAGATGCGAGTTTAGCATCGAAAGGCGAATGCGAAGGGATGCTCCAGTCCGACAGTCTGACGGCATTATCTTCTCCTCAAGATGGCTGTGTCTACGAAGGTGATAAAAGTACATAAGATGGGCTTCGTGCTATCAATGGTCTACACTACTGCTCGAGTTCCAGACATTGCACCGCCTTGAAGTATTATACCCTGTTACGACTCTCTAAACGCTCACACGAAAGCCCTTCCACTGCGCTCCAACTTACCAAATCCCATCACCATGGCGAACCCTCCCAGCTCCCCTGAGTTCGACTGGAAAATGTACCGCTACGTGCCGACACTGGTGGGAGCCATCATTGCTCTGATCATCTTCCTCATCATGGCGCTGCTGCACTTGTGGCAATACCTGAAGCTGCGAAAGTCCATCATCATCTACGTGGTCCTCGGCGCTCTCTGTACGTGCATGACTACTTTGCTCACGCAATAACGAAATACTGATAAAGTTGTCAGGCGAGGTCGGAGGCTTCGGCGCACGCATCAGCTCGCACTTCGACAACGAAGAGTGGGGCTCCTTCATTGTTCAAGGGGTACTCCTTCTCGTCGGCCCTCTCTTCTTCGCGGCAACCATCTACATGATGCTTGGTCGAACGATCAGGTCGGCTGGAGGAGAAGACATCTCCTTGATCAAGCCGAAGTGGTACACCCGGATCTTTGTCACCGTCGACATCACCACCCTCATCATACAAGGACTGGGTCAGTACTGCAGCGCTTCCATCACCAAGAACAATATGCTGACGGTATACAGGATCCAGTATTATGGGCACAATGAAGCTTAATCTCGCACTCGCAGGCGAGAAGATTGTCATTGCTGGTCTGGCATTACAAGTCGCAACTTTCATCGTGTTCCTCGTCGCATCGATCGATTTCCATATTCGCATGAACCGCAAGGCTGTGTCTAGTGCAACAGCGGTCGGAGACTGGAGGAAGATGCTTTGGATCCTCTATAGTGTGAGCGCACTGATCCTCTTGCGTTGCACCTTCCGCCTGATCGAGTACGCCATGGGGAATGCCGCATATCTCATTGCGCACGAGTGGACGTTATACACGTTCGACGCGGTGCCAATGTTCCTCGTGTTGGTGCTATTGCTGGTGCTGCAGCCGTCCAAATACATGCCGGAGAAGTCAAGCAAACCAGCGGACTCGAGTGACGGTGAGACGGGGCTGGTGCAGGAGAAGTGAGGGTGCTGAATGGCTAGGTCGTTCTGTACTTTATTCATACACCGATGATCAACTGAATATCCCCAGGCTTTGAGTTCGGCTCAAACGTTTCCCGATGCATTATACTGAGCGACGACTGCATATGGCAAGGCTTGCAGACGTGCGACACTGCCACAGCCTTTGTCAAAATACCTACGCGCGTATGTTCTTTAACCAGAGATGCTGCACGAATGAGAGCAACGGAACCGCTGATGACGTAATGACTTTTTCGAAGGATCTGGTTTAGTGTGGCTGTGGAGGTGCCAAACATCGCACTGGTTGCCTGACGAATAGCTCCATAGCTATAGCACCACCACAACCATGAATCAGACGTGCAGTGCTTCAGGCAGCGATAGGCACAACTCGTCATCGTTATGGTACGCCGCAGTGCAGGATTCGTTGCCAAGAAAGCACATCGCAAGTCTCGAGGCGGCTGTCTGACTTGCAAACGCAAGAAAGTCAAGGTAGGTGCGATAACGCTCCAGGCACCACGATTGCATGCTAAGGTGAAGTAGTGTGATGAAGGCCAGCGGACCTGTGGATACTGTCTCCTGAGGAAACTGAGCTGCGAATACAACCAGGAACCACCATCACGATCAAGTGGCTCCAGCAACACTGCTTGTTCCAGCCATGATGGGTCGCCAGGACCCACTACCACAACCTCAGAAGTCGACTTCAACGACACTAATTATCCTATGACCAGCTGGATGGTACCAGCATGCCCGGCATCGATCGGTCTTCTCAGTCACGAGGAATATGAACTGCTGAATCACTACAAGGCATTCACTTGGGAGACGTTTGCGATTCGTGGGGATTCGACCACGCGTGCTCTGCACCGCGATCTCGTTCCACAAATGAGCATATCAAACTCACATCTTTTATATGCGTTGCTAAGCCTCGCCGCCAGTCGCCGCAATCGTCTTCAGCCCTCAAAAACATCCGAGAACCAAGCTCTCATCTATCGTCAGAAGACATTCGAAGCGTATACGAAGGAACTGCAGAATATCACCAACGACAACTACGAGCCCATCGTCGTCACTGGCACATTCTTACTGGCCTTGATCCCAGCACCTGCCTTCGATGCCCCAGACGAGGAGCATGTGCATTGGTTGTACACTCTTCTCAAGATGGCCGAAGGCCTTCGAATCCTTGCATCACTGAGATGGGGTCAGGGGATCGAGAAACTCTCCATCTACCCGATCATATGCCGCGAGCTTCGCACCCTACCTCCTCCACCCATCATTCCCACTCCGGACAAGCCATCCCTACATACGCCCCCAGGCCCACTAGGATCAACCCCAGAACATCCCAACCCACCTTCAACCTACGATTCGCCGCTTTCTCACATTTTGCCCTTCGGCAGCTTCGTCTTCCTCCCGCCAACCCTAATGTCTCTACTCGAAACCACCATGAATCCCCCGGCCTCGGGACCGCTAGACCTGGACCGCAACACACTCGTCCCCGTCTTCCACGCATTGTCACCGATCTTCTTGTCATTATACTACTATCACCTCAATCCGGACTTCAACGTCAGATGCTTCGTCTTCACATCCTTCCTCATGCCCGACTTCCTCGCCCTAGTCAATGCGCGCGAGACACGCGCTCTCACACTGGTGACTTGGTGGTTTGCGCTCGCCGCTCTTGTACCCGCAGGATGGTGGGGCGGCAAGCGCTCAGGCATCGTTGTCGACGCATTGGCCAGCGTGATCAAGAAGTCGGGCGACACGCGCTTCACTGATACATTTGAGGGTGCAGTGAAGCTAGTCAGGATGTTTGAAGACTATGGTAGGGAGATGGCTGCTGCGAGTATCTTCGAGGGCTGGGAGGGTGTGCATTGGGAAGATGGGCCAAGGAAGGCGGAGGAGTGGGAGGCTGGATTAATGGCGGATTTGGATTTCGAGATTGGTTTGGGTGGACTGGATATTGGGCTTGATCAGCCGGCACGAAGTCCTACGAGGATCTTTGCGGGGTCGACTAGATGATGCGTGCGATGGTATAGGGGGTGTCGTAGGCGTTTTGAGGTATCGTTGCTGGAGCAGAGCACCGCGGCAACCTTCAACATAGCATTTCACGAACATGTCTTCCTATGGACTATTGACCTATCTCAGGCGTCGTACCCGCTGCGTGCACAGCAGGCCTCGTTGTCGCTGTCGCTCCAGCACTCTCCCCAACCACCGCACCCCTCGGCTTCCTAACCATACAATACAACATAACCGCATCTTTCTCTCCCTCTCCATCCCTGCACTCCATCTCCTTGACAAGCTCAAACCCAAACTTCTCATATATAGGCACATTCGGCACCTTCCTACTACTCTCCAAATAGCACTCCACGCCCTCCTCATCCGCCATCTTCAGCACTTCCTCCATCAGCGCCCTCCCCACCCCCTGCCCCTGCGCCTCCGGCAGCACAGTAACAATATTACAAAAATGGTACCCCTTATCGCTCGTCCACAGCGCGCCTTGGGCTTCTGCTTGTCGTGCCTTCCAGATCCAGTACCGCTTTGTGCTTAGCCCGCCGCGGCCGTAGCGCAGGTTCATCAGGCCCTGGTTGAACCACAGGTACCAATATGAGAGGTATAAGGCCCAGGATTCGGGTTGTGAAGGTGGGTGCGGTGGAAGCCACATTGCGCAGCCGAGGATTTTGGTGGGGTTGGTGGTACTGCGCGCGACGTGGAAGAGGCCGTGTTGGATGCCCCAGTGGCAGCGGAGGGTGAGGGAGACGCGGTTGCGGGTTAGGGAGATCTGGGGGGAAGAGAGTTAGTTGTGTGTCCGAGAGACGGTCAGATGAAAGGGTGGTCTTGTCTCTCTTCGACTGTAATCGCTAGAATGTGGTGAATTACCTTTGACCGGTCTGGATATATCCATTGATTGTACGGGTCTTCGGCGAAAGCTTGTTGTATCGTGTCTATCGCGCCATCAATGTCGGCTTCGGTCATACGACTGACTTGGATAGACATGGTGAAGCTCTTTCCACTGAAAGTCGAAGTCAGGCAAGATGTTGAAGCTTTTCGTCTGAAGTCTGATGGAACGGAGCTCTTTGATACAGGTGCGCGCTTGTGCTTGTGCTTGCGCTGGGCTTTCAGGGCGGCAGAGGGTGAAGATTCTTCAGCTCTCGTATTGAAACCGGATCGCAGTGAGATTTTGCCATGGTGTCTGCGGGGAAGACGTGACTTAGCTCTTCTGTCGTGAGGCTGGTCGGCATGGACGTATCCATTCGAGATAACGCTAAGAGAGGGGCAAGTGCAGGCGGGGCTTGACTAGAAGGGATAGTCCAGACGAGCACGTCTTCCATCCAATCTTTGCCCTGCACGTCCTGCTGCGTCTAAGCCTCCGCCTCGTAGACAGCTTCAGCCTATTCACGATGCCTGGCCGCCGTACTCCCAAGGCGATACTGCCCTCCGCATCATGTCGTCCCGCATCGAAATGCCTGATCCGCCGGGGTTCAGGCTGAGGGCTGAGACAACGAATATCGTAACGCACACGGACACTGACAAATACACATTCATTTGGGACCACTCAGCAAACGAAGTCTATGTTACAGGCACCTTTGATGATTGGCAGAAAACTATCAAGCTCGAGTTGAAGGGCGGACTCTTCAAGAAAACGGTGCGATTGCCTAAAATCGACACTCAGTTCAAGTTCGTCGTTGATGGTGATCAATCCATCTCTGCGAACAGAGAGTGATGCAAACGGAAACGTCAACAATGTACTCTCTTCCGGTAAATTCTCCATGTCTCGATGGGGATCGATAAGAAATAATGCTGCTGAACGTGCGAGAAGAGAAAGCCAATTCAAGAGTGCTGGTGGAGGGAAGAAGGCCGGAGCGAAGCTGAGTGCTGAGGAAGAGGATACGAGTAGAGAAGAGTCAATAGAGAGACGTATCGAGCGTATCAAAGCTCGAGTCTCTAAGCTAACAGCAAGTGATTCTGTCGATTCTAGTCGGCCGTCTATGACTCAGGAGAACGACCTGCTGGGTATCGGAAACGTCTTGCTGCTCTCCAGTATACCCTCGGTGAAAGAGGAAACCCAGGTGGGAACGGGGATGACCACACCTGGGGGCCCTGCGGCTAGAGATCAAATAAACAAAATATGGAACCCATTGTCGGACGGGAGATTGAGGCGTATTCTGTCGAACACACGCAATGACAATGCTGCTAAAATCTTCAAGCAGCATGGCGTCTCGGATCTGTGGTTACCGATACCGAAACAAACGCTACAAAAGCTCCTTCCAGATAAGAACAAAAGAGCGGCTTTTCTCCACGCCCAAAACGACATCCTAGATACAAACATCCGGCTAAGGAGCCTACAAGACCCCCACGCCACCCACACTATCTCCCACTCTGCCATTGAAGACGATGAAGATCTGCTCATGGAGCACAAGATGCTGGGAGAGGGCGCCTACGGTACAGTAGAAGAAGTTTCAGTCATTCATGGCAACGATCATGTTCGCTTGGTACGAAAACGAATGGGACGACCTAAACCTCTAAATTCTCAGAAGCGAGTCATGACCGCCTTCGCTCGAGAGATCAATGTCATGCGACAAGTGGAACACCAGCATTGCGTCAACTTCCTTGGAAGTTATACAGACTTCGATCATGTCAACATTCTCTCTTCGCCCATTGCGGATATGGACCTTGCTACTTTCTTGGATCGACCCATCGGCATTGAGCAGCGTAAGCTCTTGTACAGAGGCATTAGTTGTTTGTGCAATGCTTTAAACTACTTGCATCAGAACAACATCCGACACGAAGATCTGAAACCACAAAATGTGCTCATACATGGCGACAATATTCTACTGACCGACTTCGGCTTTAGTCTTGACTTCTCGGATGATTCCATCTCGACTACGACGGAACTACCATCTGCATGGACGATCAGATACTCTGCGCCAGAGGTACTCAATTTCGAGCCCCGTAATAGAGCTACAGACAACTTCTCTCTGGGGTGCGTGCTCAACGAGATGATCTCGGGCATCTACAGCCACACACTGTTGGACGTCAAGGCACATTGGCAAAACACCGGCACTGGCCAGTCTAGTTATGCACGGAATCCGGATGCGACGCATACGTGGACAACGCTGCGTTTGAGATCGGCTGGCCGAATGCCAGAAGGGCCAAGACTTCGATCCCTGTGCGAATGCGTTCCCTTGGTGCTCGATTTCAACCGCATGCATCGGCCAACAAGTCAACAGGTCGTCCAAAGGCTGTCAGACATCAGTGTACTTCTTACAAAGGACCAAGACAATATCACTGCGTGTTGCGAGGGTTCTATGCCATGCATAGGCCTGGCGAGCCTCAAGGTACCTGAAGGTAATGCGTTTCGCCTTGCCGATCGAAAACCACCTCCGCAGTGAGCTCGGAAAATTCTTGCACCCATGGCATTATGGAGGATGGTCATACGAGCTACGTGACTTCGGCTGGAATCTCATTGCGGCAGTTGACCACATCGTTGAGCCAGGTAATCCCAAGATTGAAGCAGTCTGCAACAGGATCTAGGAGGAGGCCTGCAGAACTGGATCCACAAGGCAATTCTGGACCACTAGTCGCGAAGGAGGGCGCACAATTGGAACGCCAGACGCAATCATGCAAGCACAGATCAGTGCGAAGATGCACTCGCTGAAGCACGTGGTCTTCATCAGGAAGCTCTTTGATATCAACGTCCGGAGACAAGGGACTTCTGTAGAGGACGCTCAATGGCAGTGGCGTACCGTCCAGATCACCCTCCTACCAATTTGCCTTGCGTGTTCACCACTCTATGGGGCCTTTTTTTGGATGCTCTCGTGGAATGACCGTCAAACTGTCTCTCCTAGCGGACCACAGGATGACATACTGATAGATCTGACGATCCTGGAATGATGTAACGATCAATCCGCAAGCCTCATCTCACCGCATTCTGGGATATCTCCAATCGTCGCTACATCAACAACGATAATCACAATGTGGCTAGTACAGGTTGTTGTCTCATCTCATATACAAGCCACACGGTGTATACCCTAAGCTTCTCGTTCATGCATCGTTGGCAAAGTTCAATCTTATGACGCGTACAGCCTGACCAAAAGACCAGTGTAACGGTTTCGAGCCAAATGAGAATACTACTTACACATATACCTCTTGCAATGAGCCAAGCGGGAGGTTCTCAGGCCTGCCACCATAATCGAAGGTTAAGTCAACAAGGTATCGTAGGCCTCATACATCCTGTACATTAAATCGTGAGAGTATCGAAAGGACCTTTGAGAATTTCGCATCGCACCGAAAATGTACGGAATTACCACGACACCTGCATGTCTTAATCAAGAGGACTAAGTCAGAGCGCTTCTCGTACTGGGCTGTTCGTGACACTTGACGGCATGCAACATCATTGTGTAGGCTCATATAGTGATGACGCCGACCGCACTTCACACCGTGCGATATTGCTCCTAAAGCGACTCACAAAATGCGCATACTAAGAGCTAAAATCTCACGTTCGATAAATACTACTTTGAAAAATCCAGATCAAGAAGGTGATCGAATCAGAAACGACTGCATTTTTCAAGAGACAAGTGAAGCGTCATGATGCTGGACGAACGTGAGTAGGCTTCTAAGTGGGAGCTCCATTATATCAACTCATCTCACTTCTCCCTACGAGATTTGCTCTTAGCCTTCACTACTGCTATTGCGTCAGTGACCAAAGATGCAGGATCTCGATATGTTGGTCGCCAGAACAAATGCGCAGCTTCCATACCCCACTTCAGAGCCTTCGTCATCATGATCGACACCCATCCGTCCCGACCGATGACATCTTTCCGCATACTCGCATATCGGGAGCGCGCGGGACATAAGTTCGCTTGACACAATTATGCCTGCCATGCTGTGGCGTTATTCTGCCGGCCTGATATCACAAGCAGCCGCGCTTGGAGGGTGGATCGTGAGATGCCCTGCAGCTATTTAGTTCGAAGGGAGTTGCGATCAGTCGTCCCTCAGCCTGTGCCGCTTGGCAAAAGGGACCGTTGTGAAGCAGTCATGCTGATCTGTTGTAACGTCGTCTTCGGAATATGATTTGGTGGGGCACTATCCCGACCAAAACCTCTGCTATTATGAAGATCTGTTGCGCACCACCTTTAGGAGACGGATTTGTAGTCTACATAAGCTCCTGGCTAAGGCTGTGTGTTGCGAGGCTCTGTGATCGACAAATCCAGCAGACGCTGTCATGATCGGCGTGCATACAGCATTGCGACTAGCTGAGACCCTCGGTGTAATCCATCCGTAAGGCTTCGGGATAATCGCCGAGGATGTTGGCCTTGCCAGAATCAGGCAGTGACGATCGAGTGCTGCATTGTCGCATGTAAAAACGACGGAGGTGCTACCGGCAAGTAGTTGAGGGGAAAAAGTGTAAGCTCATGCAGAGCAAAGAACGTGTGAGGGACTGCCGGGATCATTGCTCGACGGAGCGAACGAACCCCCGAGGTCCCGCCAAAAGTTGTGTGACACTTGGGGGTTTAGGCAACTGGCGCAAAAGACAACCGAAGAGCCACGAAAGCAAGTTAATGTGGGTGTGCCGATCTTGTGGTGATGATCTCAAGAGCCTCTCATAAGGTCTGCCGCGTCCAGACTGTTCATATGACGGAAGATACGGCTGCAGGGTTCGCCCCGCCTGATTTCATCTCGAAGGAGTGTGCGTCCACAAGGCAAGGTCAACCGTGCCACTTAGATGTGCGTGTATGCGTCTCGTAGGCGAGCAGCAGTCGACCAAAAGTGGGACTATTGGGCACCAAGGGTTGAAAATGCGAGTGCGAACAGGAAAAGCGGAGAAAGAGGAAGGCAGATGAGAGGTGAAACAGCTCTGAGAAGAAAGGAACCTTGCACAGCCATCTGGGAGCGGTCTATCTGGCGTCAGGCAGGGTGTTGCGGTCTTTGAGGGTGATCGTTTCCTTGGAGGGGTAACGATGCATGTGTCGCTAGCCCCTCAGGCGCGACAGCACACAGTGTGATTGACGAGAGTCATGCCAGGCCGTGGTCATCAGACATGCTGATGGAAGTTGTGATCGTGGCTGCTCGGGCAATTAGATGTGCTGTATTGTACATTGCGAAGCAATCGGATCGTGTCTCAGCCAAAAATAGGCGCTCAATATACTGGGCAACGTATGTAGCCACGAGCCATGCGGGCACGACTGGTTTCTGCGCGTATTTGCAGGCGAATGAAGGGCCGTCGGAAGGTTGGTCAATTGTGGATGGTTTAGCAGGATCGCCGCGTCAGCCCATTGTGATGATTTAGCCTAGAGTGCAACCATGAGTGAGACGATAGGCGATTTGTCGATCTGTGACCTGGAAGAATTGCTTGCGCATTGCATCGTACAGCGGACAGATTCCGTCGTCATACATTTGGTGGGACGAATCCATGGAAGAGATGTCGCCGGCCGTCAGCGCCTCAATTGGAGCCTAAAGGGGGTTGGTTTTGGACCAGCATACGACAACCTCTCACTTGCCAACCGCTATCCTTGGTGACACCGAGCCTGGTGTCGGTCTTGACATATCGTGTAATGTAACGACCTATGTGCATGGCAGCTTGACCTAAGCGGGTACCAAGCCGCGTCTGACGAGGCCGACGACGATTGAAGTATAGGAGTCGACTAGGGGACGAGCATGTTCACGACCCCAAAGCCGTTAAAGCGGAGTCCAATTTCCATATCGATGAAGAGTATTATTACTATAGTACAAGCGACTGACCGGTGTTGTAACTAAAACAAGTAAGCACAATGTAGCTGACATGGTCCGACCTCGGGGTTATCAGCGTGATGACTGAGAAACCTGCTCTATATTAGCTGCAATGCCGACACAATTTGCAGCAGCAAGCGCCTCTTTCCCACACTACTGTACAACAAACCTTGGATGACATGCTAAGATTTGTCGCATGCACCGGACTATACAATGCCGTCGTGTCGACATCAGATTCAGACGGCTAGAGTGGTGGATGCGCGCAGCATTCGGACCTAAACAGGTGCGACAATCAGGTGCACCACATCCCCTTGGAGCGGCAGAGAGAGCAAACAGGTTGGACGCTTGAGACTGAGTCACCACCTACCCCGGCTGTGTAGATGCGGCGTTGTGCGAAGGACGTGAGCTGGCTTCAGCTACTGCAACAGAGGCCTGTATTGCTTGTGCGAAGTCTCTGCGAGCCTGCCCTGATGCCTTACGCAGCGAAAGTATCCCGTCCAGCGACATCGTCCCTGGCGACCAAGCCCTATCAGGAAATTCGAACTTTGGGCGACTTAGTGCCATGTGAAGGCCTGAGTGGTGAGACACGATCAGTGCAGACTTTCCTCATGTCAGGCGTGCACTGAAGCGAGCGGGTTGCAGATGCCGTGTTCGAAAGCACCCTGTGAATGGACAGGACTTGTGACCCAGTCTAACGTGGGTCGCAATCTCAGTACCGCAGCAAATTCCTCATCAGACAGATCCATGGTTACAGAAGGGGCAAATGAATGTATTCGCCGCCTGAGCGCCTCCTTCTGACACATTTTGTTGTTGGCAGTGGAGGCTGGGGACTGGTGGTACGTTTGCTCGCCTTTGGCGTTGTGCAAGCATGGAAGCGACATTTGCCGGCCGCAAGCACAAAGCCACTGTCATGGAGTTGCTCACCTACCGCCCAGGTGTGTCGATCACAGTATCCTAGAGAGTGCCAAGGGTGCCAGATGATTGGCTAAAGTGAGGAGAATATCGAACAAGTGAGCCCCAAGTTCTGGTGAGCCTGCAAGATTAGTGCTTTTACCAAAGGCATGTGCCGCCATGCCCGCAAGAGAAATTTGACTATTTCAACGCTGCTCTAGACCGAGTCTAGAACATCAATCACGAACCCCGAAACTTGGCTCCTTGCTCAAGATCATCGTCACCCAAAGGTAATAGTGCAGCTAGCCCGTCATGTCGCCCCTCATGCAACTTGTCTACTTGGTAACAATGACTGCCTTGTCAGGCTCATGGCGACATACGGAGGAAGGCGGCGTAGTTCGAATGCTTGCGACAGTTTCAATCTATGCGTCGGCTGGACGCCGGGTAGTGGAACCGTGAAGGGACACCCCAGGGCACCACTCAGCGATCACTGAAAACTTTCTTCGTTAAAGGTGTGGAGTGGTCCGTACAGCCCGCCAGGGATAGCGAACTGCAACCGACCAGTTGTGCTAGCTAGCGCAGATGGAGCCGCTCATGCCGCCACCTTTTTTTTGTTTTCGCCAACAGTCTTCCACGATGCAGCGCCACGTTTGGGACCCACTCATCTCGTGGGCGGCCGAATGATACGTCATCAAGGAACCTTTCCTGTGTCGCAGATTGCCGGGCTGAGGATGTTGAACATGGGTCCGGCTTGATCCAAAGAATGGATGCTTTGCCAGAGTCAGGCCCGCATATGGTGGAATTAGCGAGACTCACGAGCGATGAATGGAGAGGTTTGCTTAGAACCACACTTTCACAATCTCGATTGATGAGACCAGCGATACACAACACGGCAGGTAGGCGCGGGCTTCCTCATGGTGTGATGACTGCGGTGGATTTGTGCACTTGTGGCCGCAGTCTTTTATTTCCAGCTGGCAACCCATAACAAGCTGCAAGTCAGCGTGCCGCGACTCGATCCGACACCGTTCGCAGGATGCCGGGACACAGTCCAACAACTGCGCAGGCATGGTCCGGCTGCCACATTGAAGACGACTCCGCTTGTGAGAACGTCGTCTCGTGATGCACAAAGTCGTACTGATGCAGTGCATCCGCCAGAGAGACCGAGGCTGGCTGCAATCATGCCGACCGAATGTGATACGTGGGATGTGCTGATTTCATGGATGCAACGCGTTTCATTCGTTACATGCGTATATCTGGCGCTATTCAGCATGTCGACTCATCCGTCATGGCACCCTGTTGGCTAATCCATCGTAGAAGGTCATGACCAAAGGCTTCCATATCAACCTGAAAGCATGTTAGGATTGTAAAACCACAGCAAGGAGGCTTGGGTAAGGTTGAATGCTTTGCTGCAGCCAAGACAGTGTTAACATTGCATTACCACGGTGGTAAGGTCCTTAGTGCAGCCACCCATGCATGGCCACACTTGCAGAACATTCACACTCGTTTTGGCGACCAGACATAGACGCCCCCTGACATGATCTAAATCGTTTGAACTGCCAAAACCATCCCTGTGCCCGCGTTGGACCGCTGCCGATCATACAAGCGGGACGAAACCAGGGTTCTCGGCGCTTCGGCTGCAGCTCATAAGCCACGCCCGGGGATTTCTCGTTGTCGAACGGTATTGCCTTTTCAGGCATGGCAATCGTGGGGTTGCTGGGGAGGCCTCATTGTGCAGATGAACCACTCTCAATCGTCGTCATGATCGTTGAGGCCTGCTGCAATCATCGGAAGATGGTTTATGCAGCCTTCATCAATGACTTCTCAACACGCAAGCTGCTTTGTCACTACGGCGCAGCCAGACCCATCGGCCGGATTAGTCGCATAGAGTCTTTATCGTGATGATCGGGTCCACCCTGTACTGTGTGCTGGAGCCTGAAAGTCGTTTGCCTTTGCCTATATCAAGCATGACCTAGCAAATACGCACTGTTTGCGAAGTGAAAATCCTAATGAATCGCGTAGCCGAAACCGGCGATCTTGTGAATAGAATGACATGCCATGACCGAACGCGCGTATCGCCAGACCTTCAGAAGGGTTCTTTTTGTAGGCTTGGAGCCAATATTTGCCCGTCGTGACCCAGGACTCATTTTGGGTTTCGAGCACGTCCACTATCCGTATTCCGTTCCATCAAAGCCGGTGGCTCGGCGGTCTGCGCCCGTGGTCAACGTTAGCAGCGTTGCTTATGGTTTCAAAGGCGGCTCGGTAGAGGGCTGCAGTGCTTTTTCTAGGCGATGCCTAATTATGACAGGGATTCCAGACTCGACCGATGCACAAAGGCGACATATTAGGCGCAATCCGCGGTGATGGCACGCTCCCACCCTCAAGGACCGATATCGAGGGACAGGCGGCTGCTCACGTCCGGTGTGCTCATCCTCCAGGCAGGCGTCTGTTGGGTTGCGAGGCTGATGCGTGTGCCGGATGAATACAATGTGCTGATTGCTGCAATCTCCGTGCGCGTCCCGCCGTTGGCTGTGTGACTCAAGCCCGCGATGGATGCAGATGTCTGGTGCTGCATTCATCTGCAAAGCCCCATGTCATGGGCTCGCGGTCCCCGTTACAGGCGGGTGCTGGCCAGGGCATGGCTGCATGTCGATTTCTGGAAAGACGCTCGGCTACGAGACGACCAATGAACGAGCGAGAGAGGCGTCCACCCCAGATCGCGCTTGGATACCCATGGGCCAGCAGCTTGGTTTGAGCGTGCAGCCGGCAAACCAAACAGGAGGTGCTGGGTGCGGCCGAGGTGGAGCAATTCACTCTCGTGCGGGGCGTTGATTGGCTAGTGCGAGCCCATCGCGGAAGCATGTCGTAGCGCAGGAGGACCACTTCGCTTTGCACTCTTCCACTCTTTCCGAAACTACTGCGCCAACCACAGTCTGACCCCATCCGCCCCTGATCTGGCGATGAAATGCTGGCGCTGACACGGGTCTGCGTACAGATGGACCAGCCCATCCACCCATCGATAGGCCTGAGTCTCATGCGGGACTGGGCTTGGCCTCGCCATCGCAGTGTCGCCGGCGTTGTTCCACTAATGATGCCCCTCGCTGGCGCGGCTAAAACATGATACAGCTGAGTGCTGGTGCTGGTGCTGGTGCTGGTGCTGGTGCTGGCGCTGGCGTCGCTATGCACCGTCCTTCCCTCGTCCAACATCAGTCTTCCAGGGCTAGTTGACCGCCTGGAGGGCCACCGCCCCATGCACACGACACTCGACCCCGGCATGGAGCCCAGCTGAGTCGCACTGCTAAGTGCACTTGTTCCGGAGCCTAGCTGCGCTACCGCATGCTGCCATCACCGTCGCGAGCGTCGTGGTTCCCTTGCCTGCTTGTCTCGATGAGCCGGCCTGCCTTTGCTGCACGGATGCTCCGTTGCGCCATGATACATCGGTACCCGCCTCCCTCGTCTGCTCTCCTTGCCCTGTGATTTGGTCATTCCAGGCGTTTCTTTTAGCATTCTGCATCCCATGCTCTGGCTGATCGCTTCAACCGTGCCACTCGGCCTGCTTGTTGCAACGCTCCCTCACCGAGCCATCCTCACCGAGCCATCCCTTGGTGGCCCCGTATAGTCAATAACCTCCCGTTCCTTGTCTGCACCTAATCCACTATTAATTGCTCTTGAGTTTCCACTAGCCTAGCCCTGGCATTCCTTGTACCATGACTCTAGCCACGAAGTCTCTCTTTTTTAAATTTCCCCATCCCACGCTTCCTAATTCGTCTATATCTCTTGGCGTTCCATATACCTATGCAGATACCCCAAGCCTGCACACCATCAAGCTGGACAACAGTGATTGTGATCTATCCTATCACCTGATGCCTTTCTCTACCACAAACTCTTCGAACATATAGACTGCAATTCTCGCTGTTTATCATATCACACTCATCATATCACACTCCAACGCACAACCTTACCACCATGTCCGGCCAAATGCACAGCTCACAGCTCCCTCGACGTGCGTCGAGAAGCGCAGGGAGCCAACCTGCATGTCGTCCTTCACGAGTAGAAAAACCGAAGAGCCACCACAACAGCCCTAGGACAATGGAGAGGCGGAAAACTACGACCGAGACAAAACTATACGCAACTCTCGACGACCATTACAGAATGATGTTTGGTGTCGACACAGAGGAGGAATTTGAAGAACGCCCACAGCCAAGCCGACCGGTTAGCTGGCATCCATCCTCGACACAATTTCAAGCAAACCGTTCCTCGTCATATTTTGAGCCTCAACAGGACTGGTCACGACAGCACTCAGCATCGCCACGAAACTCTGCTCAAGCATCCGACTTCTACTCCGTTTCCACCCGCAACTCTTTTTATGAGCCCCAGCAACATGCTTCGACGTATCCTGGTGTATATGGCACCCACAGAGGCTCCGATGAGTCTGACTACAGCTGGCAAAGCGTACCTCAACAAACACCTTCATACGTACATTCGACCATCAACACACCCACCACCGAGCCACTGCCCTGGTACCTCCAGCAATGGGCCCAGAAGAATCAACATCAGACCATGATGACATCGCAAAATGTGTCTTCAGACTTCTTGCCAATCCAACACCCAGCTACACAACATGAGGAAATGGAAGGAGATGGTGGTGAGAAGCTTGTGGCTTTGGGACTTTACGATTTGCCGGAACCGTCTCTGTCATGGCATGGTGTTGAGGAGGCGACTGGCAAGGGCCTGAAACTCGAAGAGACATGGCAACCACCTGAGGACGACGAGGATAATGAAGACGACGCCGACGATGCAAGTTCCGAGGCCAGCGAGGAACTATCACCTCCTCTTCCCTCGATCAACGACAACAACCAGCATCTCCAACTCCCGGTTCATGTCAAGGCACAGACACCTGGAAGCATGGAGGGCCAGAGCTTCTTCTTAGATGACGACGAGACAGTTTCAAAGGAGTGGTGGTTTCAACAAATGAAGCAACCCACCATGCCGATGCGGGACAATGGCTTGGGATATGGCTGGTTGTGAAGAGCTGGGCTCTGTTTTGCACACATACCTTCTGTCAACATGTTTTCCACTTTTGTTTCAGCATAGCAAGGCGTTCTGATTTATCCATGGTTGGACCGACAAAAGATACACGGATACCCCAGCCTTCATTGGCACAAGAGCTCAGAGAGCATTTGCATCGCTCTATTTGAGGTCAGATGAGCATCACGAATAGCAATAGCAACACATCATAAGGAATTAATCATACAACAAATGGCCCCTAACAGTGTACCATTGACTTGCAATCACCTGCCACCATCACTGTGCATCTGTGACCTCGGATGCACACAAGCACCACGGGCATGTGATGCTGTGAAAGGTTCCAAGATTGACACGGAACATGCGTCACAACTGCAGTTGCTGCCGTCGAAAGAGCCCAAACACCAGGCTGACATCCAGGGCAGGATCCACCGTCGAATGAGGATGTCGCATCCCGATGTCGCACCTGCTGCTTCGCTACTCCCGTGAGGAGGCAGTCCTCAACACCACATCTGCACCTCCTTCAACACTTTTCCATCCTTCAAACCTTCTTACCCACAAGTTGCATTCGCATCCCTCGTCTCGGCGCATGCCGTAGCGCGCCGTAGCGCACCGTACCGCGAAACAAGAACAATTTCGTCGGCGTCATTCTCCCGTACGGCGTCAGCTCATCGGGCACATCCCTGCTTGCCAGGCACAAGAGATCTGCTTACGTTTACATCACGAAGCCTGAATCAAGCCCCCCGGACACTCGCCGAAGGGCCGATAGCCTCATATTGTCTCAACCATGCCGCCAACCTTACCGATGAGCTGACCGGCGTTACGTCCAACCGATCCACTGAGCACGCTTGTGCAGCATGTTGCAGGATCGCTCAACTTCGGCGACGACTCGCTGCACATGCCTGTTTAGGCTGCTGCTTAGTACCACACCGCCAAACCTTGCCCTACCGAGGCGGCCACGTTTCTACGGGGACTGCGGAATTAGAGTGCGTTAAAATTGCGAGCATCAAAAGGTTCCAGAATACGGGGGCAGTGCCGAGATGTCACTGATTCATGGTGTTCGGTGTTGGTGCGTATCGATAAGACACCATGCACTTCAAGCAAATTTTGCTGGACATGGCGCGAACTCACGTGCGGCATCACAACGCACGCCCGGTTAACCCGGATCAAGGCTCCCGCCAATCGCAAAGCACACACGACAGACTGCAGTTGGACGCGTTGAGCTGCGCGAATTTCGCATCTCGCGAAGAAGTGTCGTTTGGCCATGGATCCACCACGCAGACAATTTGTCGTAACGCCGTGGCGCAACAGGCAGGAGCTGCTTCAGCTGCGACACGATCTGTATGGGTCTGATGCGACTAAGAAAGAGCGAGCGGTCAACAAGGTGAGCTGAGCTGCGTAATTGCGGCCTGTAGTCGAGTAGTGCACTATGGCCAGCTGGTAGAGGAGCTATGCTGATAGCTCGAAATGTAGGTATTCGCATGGCGACTGCGAAAACCAGAAGGCTTGCCTCTATTGCTTGACTCATCAGCAGACATCATTGATGTGATTCTGCAAGACCAAAAGAATGAGCTGAAGCATAATGCTCTGCGGCTGCTGTATGCTACTGCGCTGTCGAGGTAGGCCTTTCATGTGCTTTTTCTATCATCCGTCGTTTCTATTGTCTTTCATATAGCTCTCCATCATGATATGCTCTCCAGACCGTTTGACTTACTGGCTGAGCGTCTTTCAACCAGCAATGTCTGCTTCAGCCGTTTCTCGCCTTCGAGTTTGGGTGCAACGAGACGACCATGTGATTGACAGGACGTCAGATTCATCACTGGCCTAGCAGACACTCAAATCGACCTCATCCGCGACAAGCCCGCCTGGTTCCCACCCGGCAAATCTCTCCAACTACCCACTCCACTGCTCGAACTCCGGCACCGCATAGTCCATCGACACTTGCCCTCTCTAGCCGAGCTGAAACGTGCAGCTCAGGACTCCTTGAACTGGTTATGGGAGTGGTACTGGAGCCAACTGGACTATGCGTTCGGCATCGTTAAGCCGGATGAAGGCGATGCACAGGTGGAGAGTACAGAGGCGATCAAGGAGAAGCTCCAAATGATCTTGAAGACGTATGTGAAAGAGAGGAAAAGTGAAATCAAGAGCAGGAAGAAGGAATCGAAGGCGGCGGAGACTGCTGTATCGGCGTATCATGTGCGGTATTCGCCATCCAGCACATTGACGCCTGTGGCACGGACGCAGAACCTCTTACTTCGGTTACTCATTGACGAGAAAATGATCCTGCCTGCGGACAAGAAGCTCGGATCGAGCATGTCCGGCGCTTTTCTGATCTGGGATCCTGCACTACTCGCGCTCTGTCCTTCTGTAATGCCAGTTTCATCGCTGCTTGCGCACTTGATGAGCACCATGAACGCCCCATACGCATCTCGATCCATGGTCAGCATTGATATGGATCCCGTTGCAGAAGGCATTTATGATTGGGTTCTACACCTTCTCTGTTCATCTGAATGGCAGGCTACGCGTGCTCGGATAGCAGCCAATCTCGTCGAGGAGACGCTAATACAGTGCTTCTCGGAACCGACGTTCTGGAACTTGAGAGTCGCTGTAGATATGGTCAAAGACGAAGCAGTAGCGAACCGAGAGCAGTGGCTTGCTGTTTTGGAAGCTGCGAAAATGGAGGGCCAGGTTGTGGGAGATAGGGGCGAAGACGACGCCATGGACGTTGATGTTGAGGGTATCGAAGAGGGATTACCGGTGTCTGATACATCGATAGAGAAGGATAAGGAGAAAGCCGTCAAGGAGAAGATCAGGGGCCCCACGAAAGTACTTGGCATGTGGAAACCACGACCGATTGGTTGGCTACCTGAAGGCTGGGAGCACGATGAATAGCCATGCTAGGGCTCGAAACCACCTTGCGTGATAGTCTAGACGCCGAGTCTAAGATGCATCCAAACACACGCTGCCGAACTCAAGCGATATCTAGAATCTCACCACTTCAAGTTTGTCGAACACTCAGGATTCTGCAACGACTTCTTTATCCACTGACTACGAGACCGCCAAGTATAAGAACCCTCTGCACGGCTTCCTAAGATGTTCGGGTCTTATGAGACGAAGAACTCTGAGCACCAGATCACGACGTTGTAGATTATTGTAATGATGGGTAAAACTCGATCTGACATGCTCCACGACCGGAGTCTCACCGAAGTAGCCTAATATACCCTACTCTCCACATTCCGAACTCTTCATACACCAAGTCTGAACTTATGTATACAATGACAACGCTCCTTCAATACATGCACGTCGAGGGTCTGTTCAACTAACTGGATCTATTGTAACAAGGTCCCTCTAGTAGTATGACTACTATGGATAACCGAGTGGGAGGAGGTAGAGTGGCTCAGCGTATTGTATTGACTCTCGCTTGCGTGTGTTGTGTATCTTCCCGCAGAGTGCAGTAGCATCTACCACGGTACCTTCCTGCCTTTCGGGTCGCTCGCCCTGAGGCTTCCTTCCACCAACCTGGACTGAATCCACATCTCATCAAAAGGATCCATCATTTTGCTCAAACTCCCCTCTCTCACCATGGATTCTCCATCCAATGTCTCATACGAAGGTCCGTTCACACGAGATCATACCCTCCAAATGCACCAAACAGCACACTGAGAGGCCCATAGTCTAACAAGCCTGTTCCGCACTCTCATGGACCAAGGCACAAAGCTACGACACAAAAGTACTCGCCTACATCTCTTTTCGGCACCGCACACATCTCATCTCCCGTCAACCTCACTTCGACCCTTCCAGACTACTCTAGCTCTGAACTTACATGCATCCCACAGGACTGGTCCCTCCTCACCACCATCCTCGCCCCAACCCTTTCAATCGATTACTCCGCCATCAAAGGCCCCTCTGGCCTCGCACCCGCGCAACCCGCACTCGCTTTCGTCGCGCATATTAGTAGTCCAACTGAGCTTGGTAATAGCGATGTCAAGACGCAGCATTTGCTCGGCTTGGCGAGGTGGATGCGTCTGAGTGGTGGAGAAGTCACGACCGTACGGCAGATTCGCGCAAGGCATTGGAATACTGCCACGGAGGATGGGGTGGGTGCAACCGGGCATGGGACGGTGCAACATTGGTATAGTAAGGGTGGCGAGACTGAGACTGAGACTGGAATGGGAAAGGGGGCAGGGATGTGGTGGTTGAGTGGATTGAGGCCGGAGATTACGTTTTGGGAGGGAGATATGGCGCGTGTCATGGGGTGGATGCAGTGAATGTGGGCGCGGAAGCGGGGATGTTGTGTGAGAAAAGGGGATGGATTGGAGTAGTTTGCTCGAGCGTTGGGGGGGGGGGGGGGGTTATATGCGTCGGTGTGATTGTTTATGACACGTATGCGCATGCTGGCGACCAGGTCGTAGCCTTGTGCAGCACGCAAGGTGCTTGTAATTGCTGTGATTAGATCTTCAAACAACTCTTCGACGAAGTGCTATGTCGTACACTGCCTCCTTTCCCAGTATGCTGCGCCGTGCCTTGCTTCCCTTCTATTTAGGCTTGGTAGTAACAGTATACAAGTCGTGCTCCAGGGTACAGTGTGTTCGTAAGTGCTTGCTGAAGAAAGGTACGTATTTACAGGGTGCTTTGATTAGTTTCGACCGAGAACTATACTTTTGCTTCGACCTCGGTGGAAAGTATCCGCGCCTCGACTTTCTTCATTATTTTGATTGTTTGTTCGGCGAGCGTAAGTGTCAGTATCTAGGCATGATTAGCACGTCCACGTGGTGAAAAAGAATTGAGTTGACGTACCGTATGTGGCAGGATACGCGCAAGATGCGCAAAGTATCCTTTGTATACTGCGAGCACTCCCTCGGTCTTCACTGTTCGATACAGACAATCGAAAGCTGAACTGTACAGATTGCCTGTTTGGTTGTACATCCGCGACATGACCGTGTCTGGAGGATGCATGACGCAGCATACCACAAAGCCACTTGCTGTGCTACTCGCGATATGCAAGGGCATGCCCTCTTCCATACCAAAGTGTTTTACCAACCTTCTCTTCGCGAAAAAGTACGTCGGAAGCTGCACTGAGCTTCCAAATCCTGTCCGTACCATGGCGGGTCCAACGCCTCGATATAGACCTTTTATGCCTTCGCTTGAGTATATTTGCCGCATGCCATCTGCAGCGTTCTTATAGTGATGTTGTGTGCCGACTGGCAGAAAGGGAGAATATGATTGCAACCGCGTCTTGACGAGGAAGAAGGGCGAGCCCGCTGCGGCGCCGAGAATACCGGATGCTGCACCCGAGAAGATGTTTATGCCAAAGGACTGGACGCTGCCGTCCTTGTAGATGGCCTGTGTAAGGGCATTGCGGAGGGGCTCGTAGAATCCCAGACGGCATCCATTGAGGGTCATTTGATAGACGTACTGCGTCGCGTCAGCTTTTGCAGCCCTCCCGTTGTAGTACTTTCGAAGTCCGTACAGCGCATCCCAATCCTCGTAGTAAACCTGTTGGGCCTTCATTTTTCAAAATGACACCGACACCGTGGAAAACACCTCGGTATAACCGCGGCGCATCCTTCTTTGCTTGTAGTTCTCCTTGTAATTGTAACCTGACTCCCGTTAACACGTTGCCGTGCGTGTACTGCCGGCATTTGCGCACCGAATCTTGACTGTCTCGAATCCGTGGGT
This sequence comes from Setomelanomma holmii, assembly GCA_010015745.1. Lineage (NCBI taxonomy): Eukaryota > Fungi > Ascomycota > Dothideomycetes > Pleosporales > Phaeosphaeriaceae > Setomelanomma > Setomelanomma holmii. The sequence goes on from ML978226.1 coordinate 34,098, forward strand.
AACCGTCACAGCTCCGCAAGCTGCGATTCCACCTGCAATGAAGGATCTGGAGTTTCGCCAGTCAGCGTGAGTCCTTTTGGATGGTTTGAATAGCATACCCAAGCGTTGTGGACATCTCTGTGCTTGTTGCGACGACTGTTCCCGGGTGTACAAAGCCGAGTGGAAGCTGGGGTATGCGCTTCTTATTCTATGTGTGCTACCGCTCGTTCATGGACACTGCAGGAGGGAAGTTGCGAAAAGGGGCGTGAAAGATATGTCGATGAGAGCGCTGACGTTATACAATGGCACGCAAACGTCGGTGACGCTGATTCAGAATAATCCTCTTCTGGACCTCTGAATGCCGGAGTAAATGATGGAACGCTCCGAGGTCGGTTCGTAATCCCGGAGACCTGCTGCCAAGATTTCAGGGTCCAGCTATCAAACTACTGATTTGCACATTCCGCCGGCTCAGCTCCGCAGCTTGCGCGCCGTAAATACAAGCCCACGCGATTTGCTGGCTAATTGTGTGCTGTCGAGATGCTGGATGAAGTCGTGCTGAGGTAGCAAGCACAACCACCATGGCAGCTGGGTCAGCGACACCGGGGGCGCCACCTCCGCCTGCGGGACCTCCTACACAAAAAGTTGGCAACGTCATAGCTAGCTTTCGGCCGTCCAGAGTGAGCTTCAATGTGCTTGTCACGTACACACTAGTATGCTGATAGCAACCAGCGGTTCAGGCCCCCTAGTCCAGGCACGGCATCAGTCACTTCACTCGACTTCGACGACACGGGCGAGCTCGCCATTGTAGCACGCGACGACGACACGCTCCAGATCTACAATTGTAAAGAGGGCAAGCACGCAAAGGAGCTGAAAAGCCAAAAGTATGGCGTTCACCTTGCACGTTTCTCTCACCATGCGCAAAGCATCATCTACGCGAGCACAAAGGTCGATGACACCATTCGCTACCTCTCGACCCACGACAACTCGTACATACGATACTTCAAGGGCCACACAGATACCGTGACATCCATCTCGCTATGTCCCTCATCCGATACCTTCCTCTCATGTTCACGCGACAACACGGTTCGCCTGTGGAACCTGTCATCGCCAAACTACCACGGATTGCTCAATCTCCACGGCGCATACCTCGCTGCGTACGACCCGTCTGCGACCGTCATGGCCATCGCCTCACCCTCCACACAGTGCGTTCTCCTCTACGACGTACGAAACTACGACAAGCCTCCTTTCGCCACCTTCGACATGCAGGAGCTCGAGCAGCGCTTCCTCGGCCGCGAGAAGGGTGAATGGACCAAGATCGAGTTTACAAACGATGGGAAAAGCGTCTTAGTTGCCACAAACGGTAGCGGCCACTTCATCCTCGACGCCTTCTCCGGCGACCTCACACATTTCTGCTACCGCAAAGCTGGCTCCTCGGGGCGTCTTTCACCTGGCGCATCGAGCACAAACCACACTGCCAACATACCCAACGGTAACACGCCCGTAGTCGGACAAGGAGACGCATGCATCACTCCTGATGGACAGTATCTCGTCAGTGGAAGCGGTGAAGAGGGCTTGCTGGTCTGGAATATATCACAGGCTCCCGCGCCGAATAACATTCTGGAGCCAATGGAATACTTGCCTGGCCATGGAAAGAGTGCGGTTGTCGGGTATAATCCGAGGACGAATTTGATGGCGAGTGCGGACAAGGACTTGCTTCTGTGGCAGCCAGACTCGGACTTGATGATCTGACTCTAAACGAGCACGCATAGAGTTGGGATTGCATGAGAATAGCAGTATTGGTGTGAAAATGAGTGTCAGGGTTTAATCGGAGATTTGGGGTGGCTCTGCGTCCGCAACATGTTATGCACACGCCATCCACGGCCAAGGGGGCTTCGCAAGCCAGAGCGACCTATCTACCTCGTTCACTCCCGTTGCACAGAGACTCCGAAGATTTCTCCTCAAGCACCATTGGCGCATAAAGACACTTTGCCTGACAAGGCTGTGTCGAGAAAGACGCTTCACGACTTCCCCAAATAATGATAGATCAGGAAAACACCACGATCTAACAAGGAGGCGCCTGAATGATATACAATGAAGTTACAATTTGTGTTCCTGACTGTGCATGACGGAAGTGTATATGATGTGCAAAGGCAGAGAGTGTAATGCAACTCTGTTAGTACTGACGCAGCAACACCCAAGGTCACGGGTGTTGAGAGACCCTCCAGTACACAAGCGCTCTTCAATCAGCGCAGGACCACGCCAAAGCTTGCGTTACGAGCAGATAAGAGTGCCATATGTGGCCCACGTCAGACGCGAGTCGAGATCAACAAATCGCTCATCGTTATGCTTGGGGCAGTCCGAGCCCATAATCTCGCTATACTAGTTTTCTGTTTGTTGGCTCATTTGTCCTGCAGGATGACTGTGGCGTCAAAGTTGGGGCCATCGCCAGCTGCGCCCCTCTTCATTTCAGTGCCGCCCGCCGGAGCTTTCGTTGTTGCCTAGGCCTGCCGGGAGACTGCCACTCATGCCAAACAATCTGCAGCTGTTCTCTTCACCACGTTTACCACTACTGCTGCTGCCTGGCCCTTGATCGTATTTAACCTCGTAGGCTCCTGTCTCGGAACGACTCCAGTTTAGTCTCTCATATAATCAAGTAATTCACAATTTCTATGATGAGTTTAAAGCGTAAACGCAACGAGACAGTAGCTGGACGACCATGTCATCGCTGCATGTCGATGACAGCGACACTGGACGGGCTAAGACTGCTGGCATCAGAAGATGGATTCGAACATCACCACAAGGTCCAATTCCGAAAGTCGGCAAATCTTGGCTGCCCCGTTTGCCTTGTTTTGGGCTATCAAGTCCAGATGCCACTGGATCTCGAGGGATCGTCTGAAGATCTGCCAGGAGCAGCACCATGAATGCGCTATTCAGGAAAGACCTATCCTACCACGTCGTGTCATCGACGTGGGCACTGGTGAAGTTTCGGCTCCCGCAAGACTCTTCGTCAACGACGATCAAATTAGGGGAGGTTATGCTTGTCTCAGCTATTGTTGGGGCGGCTCCCAAGAAGTCGCAACAACGAACTCAACCCTCGAGCAATTTTCAGCATGTCTCCCTTTGGACAAGCTGCCACAGACGATCAGAGATGCTATAATCGTTACACGGAGCCTTGCAATACGTTTTCTTTGGGTAGATGCTTTGTGAATTCTGCAAGACAACGCTTCTGATAAATCGATCCAGATTGGGGCCATGGGAAGCATCTATAAGAACGCCACGATTACTATCGCAGCTGCTAACAGCCGAGCGGTAACGCAAAGCTTCCTTGAAGATCGAACTATCCTGAATGCTTATAAGCTACCATCCTATCTATCTGCTGGTTGCTCGGGATCGATATGGCTGCGCACTTCACAACTCTTCGACAACGCGAAAGTGGATCCTTTAGAATCACGAGGCTGGACACTCCAAGAGTCACTTCTATCTCGGCGCATGCTGTACTACGGCTCCTTAAACCTCATGTGGAAATGCCAAAGAGAGAGAGATTTGTTCCTATCGACAAGACTCATAACCTGTACCTCGAAAACTTCCGGGCAGGACTTCCGACAAGCATTTTCAACATCAAAGGGATGAAAGACAACGGTAAGATCATCCCACGAAGTAACATCTGGAAGGAGGTGGTGAACACCTTTGCAGGCAGAGAGCTCACGCTTTTCGAAGATCGACCCCCAGCGCTTGCAGGGATTGTGTCCGAACTGCAAACTTTCTGGAATGACACTTATCTTGCTGGTATGTGGCAAAGCTTCCTAGTCCGTCAACCTGGATGGTAGAGAAACGATTACATCTTGAAAGACCTACCAGCAGAGCCTTATCGATCCCCGGGGTGGTCCTGGGCCTCATCTAGAGGATGCATCTTGTTCTCACGCATGGTTAAAGATGACGCAAAGTTCGTGTCTTGTACTGTGATCCCGGTCGATAAAGGATCGCCAGTTGGGCGCGTGAAAAGTGGGCAACTAACTCCTCGGGTAGCTCTCAAATCCGTTCCGCCTTCTCTTGACCCTAGATATCTTAGTATGGATCTTGGGCCAAACGGACGCCGTATCATAGATCGGGATAGCCGGCTCCTCCTCCTGGGGTATGGCCAAAGGGGGTTCGCAAGATGCTTGATGGTCGCACCTGTTGGGTGCATGGTTTCAACCGCAGTCTTACTAGACTTGACTGGAAGGCAGTACTTACCCAAGCCATGATGCTTGAAAGACTATAAAAAAAAGTTATTGATCGATGCCATTGCCAGCGACTTATATGATTGTAACAATTTCTCGCCTCAAATTTGGTTCCCGCCACATTTCCGCCTCCGACGCATTCAAGTTAGTTGCGCCAATTCTTATGTTATGTGCCATCACCAAGGCAAAGGGGTATGGTTTTCTGCACATGCATTTCAAGACCCAACGACGAAGGTTGTTATGATATATTTTCTGGAACAGTAGTCGGACGTAGGTGCGGTAACACTGACTGGTTCAATCGTGTTTTATTGCGTATTGTGAGGTATCGCTGATCCGGCGATCAACAATGCCGGTGTGTTCACATGATACGTATTGCTCTAAAGTCAAGGTACCTATGAATTGGTTTGCCACGGAGGGAGGCTCACGGCACTCACAGAGTGGCTCCAAGCACGATAATATGCCATATATCCTGTGTAGTGGGTGAGACTTGTTCCATACGGGTATAGCTCGATTCTCCCTGCGTCGCAAATATTTGGATGGAAACCAGGCCGTATGCATTGTCTGATAGTATGACAGTCTTCTTCTACTAGGTCGCCTAATATAATATACTCAGAAGTCTCGAGGCTCCACACCCGTTATTTCCAAAGGGTATGTATCTCGGGATCCACGAAACGTATTGCATCATTTCGAGTATTGAATCATATGAACGGTTGCGGTTCCTCGGATCACGTCCATTCGAACACGCGTCGAATGAGCACACACGTGATGTGCAACTCACCTTCCCCTTCGAGCCACGGCCAGGATCGATGCGCCACGGCCAGGATGGGGTCCCCTTACCCTGTTCGGCCATGTGCTGCAAATGCGAGGCTGTCCATCATACTCGCCCTCGACGAACAATGACAGTCGCTGTGCGCCTGGAAGGCTGCATTTGCCACCTCCATCCTCGCGATCCAGGCCTACCACGCGAGTCGTTACGAATTCGAGCCGTGGACTGCTGATCCTCAGAGTCGGTCGGTCGCTCAGGGTTTTCGCTACACCATATTGCTTTTTCGCGACAAGGAAGAGTTTTCTGGGAGCTGAGCCGCAACGTGCTGCAGGGTGCGCCGGATGCAGATTCAATCGTCATGCTAAAGGAAAAGCACCTTTTTCAAAAGGAAGAAAGGACGAAGATTCATCAGGGCCTGAATGTTGTCGACTACCATGATTCTCGCAGGGTTGCTCTCCAACTTGCATTTCGTGGCCACCACTCAGCCTGCGCAGGTCGCCGACATGCGGATGCGCAAATGCAACACAAGGTGATGGCGCTGACTGTACGCCATGATTTCATCAAAAATGTAGGGTGCCTCGTGACCACTTGTAAGCGATTGGGCGACAAAAGACACCGGTGTAGGGTCGTGTGCTCCGACCACTCAGGTCACGAAGCGTGGTAGTGCGCGTGCAAGAAAATGCGGAGTGCAGGACGAAATGCAGTGTACAGCGGAGTGCAGGCGAGTGCAGAAACGTAAGAGTTTACACGAGTGGGTGCTGTGCCCACGACGCGCCGCGTCCCGCAGTCGGTTTGGTGGTCGATACGATTGATTATTCGTCTATATAGTCGGCCTTGTTTGAGGGTCATGGAACAAGCTCGTGTACAAGTCAGCAATAGTTGCTTGTTTACTCACTTGGTCGGCAAGCATGCCCATGTGGAGAGAGAATACACCAGAGAAGTTCAGCGCAGAACGCCGTCCCGATGGAATGAAAACGACGACCTCTGCTTAACCATGATGATGTCCAACATGTGTGTACTTGCAGATGTGACGAACACAATGAAGCGCGCAGGTCCCAACGGTGTTGATCATGCCGTTGGGATGTCGATGTGACCGGGATAGTCGGATTATCGGCTCCAGAGCTCGAGGTTTGTGGATCAAAACTGGGCTAGTCGCGATGCTGCGCGTACACGTTGCCTCTCATCTCAGCAGCACGAGCGTCAGAATAAGCAGAAGTGACATGCTTTGGAGGGTCAAGATGATGCCAGCGTTTCAGTCGAAGGATTTCGAGGAGAATGCAGAGTTTGCGTGGTGGAGACGTTGCAATGCCTGGTCGCAAATGAAGGAATCTGGCACGATCTGCGCTGATCAGCGCCTTCCGCAAGCGATTTCTAGGTTCGGAAGGGACGATCAGGGTTTGGGAGAGAGCCGCGAAGCCTCATTTTGAATGTTCCCTTTCGGTCAAACCCTTCACTGGAGATGTTCTCCGGGCCGCGTACCCTTCTCCTTGCTCCTTTTCGCACCCGCTTGAGTGCCCAGGTCGCATCCAACACAGCCACCAGTGTTAAGCTGCCATCTTCGTCGTTATTTCTAATCCTTCAGCCTCACAGTCAACCCTGAGCATGTCAAATTTTCCAGATCTCACCGTTCAACATGCAGGTAGAGGCGGGCCTCGACGCGGTGGCTTGCGCGTTTTAAGCACGTTGCCCAATGGCATTCCAGACTACGCAGTTTCGAAGCACTGAGCGCCCTGTGGAACAAGAACCTGGGGGCCGCAGGGATTCTTCTCCGCGTTACCAAGCGACCGGCTCATCTGTGCACTCTAAGTGCGATATTATTAGGCACCTCCTCTTCGTCCAATTCTCCGCTCTTGACAGCTCACACCTTCAAGACCTTGCAGCAACTTGACTGCGCACGACAGCAACCCTCCCGACATCGCGACAAGCACATCTACTCCTCGATCCTGGCACGCGCATTTCGCCGCCGGCTTCGGACCTTCGGGCTGAAACTTGATCTCGTGATGCTCCATGTGTCTTGACGCTGGATGCTTTTCACACCGCCCAAGACCCGCCGATCGACTGGTTCCGCACGGGATCCACTTAGGTCGAGAGCACTCGCACCACACGCACACCACTTAACTTTCTCCCATCATTACAAATCTGTGTTGCAACAACAAACCGGCCACTCTGCAGCTGCGTTCAACAACCCTGTCTGAACTCGATACGTTGCGCGATTATGCCGATTCGTGTCTTCGCTTCTGTTTCCGTTTACACACGACACATGAGGTTGGGCAACGGAGGATGATGCGAGCCGCTGATGAGCACGCATCATCGAGATCAACATTAGAACGACACTTCGAGTTTACAGTTGCATCGCAATCTACGACACAAACACTCTTCAACTTTGAAATATTGCCCTTGCCCGAGATGGGTCTCACATTCCTCCCACGGTCGCCGCCACGGCCAAGGAAGCGTAGCCGGGCTGCCACGGACATTGATGGCGAACATTCTTGTTTGCAAAAGAAGAAGCGCCGGCTCCGACTATTCCTCATTACTTCGCGACTAAGCCCTCAGTTTTCTCATCCAGCTACGAATATAGTCGATAGAGGCAGCTCCAAAATCGCCGTGTGGGCGAAACAAAAATCGCTTGGTCGAAATTTGTTACGAAAAGCTGCCATCTTGAACCGCATACGACGCCGCGCAGTCTCTGCGAAGGAGGCGAATGAAGGTCTTGGTCGCGTTCTCGTGGAACAAAAGAGAGAGCAAGAAGAACTTGCCTTGGCAAAGCTCGAGTTCAACCATGGCAGTGTCGATACCTACACGCGTCCTGTGGCAATTCAGTCACCGTCTGTTCCACCAGCCGCTGCGATCAGAAAAGGAGGACGTTTTGTGGTATCTGGATCGCCCACTGGGTCACCAACCGGCTCCCCAACCTCTTCCAGGAGCCCCTCGCCCACTCCACCGTCGCCGACCCTCGAGGGAGCGAACGAGAGTCCGTCAGATTATTACTCCCCTAACGACGCATACACGTACTCTCCACCTCGCGCTCAAATACCCAGACGAGACTACCTACCTCTTCCTCCATCACCACTCGGTCTCTCCAACTATGATGCCTTTGATGTCGACGAAGACATACCTGACCCTTACTCTCACCTTGACGACGAAGATGAGGATGAGCCGTCAATGCATCTGTTTGATGACGATGAGGAGGCTGACAGCGTACCATTTTCACCATCCGCCGTAACCTCGACGTCTTCTTCGACGCTGCAGACCAAAGCTAGCCAAGTGTTGAAAACACCAGCACAAGAGCTGTACTCGGACTTCAACGTCTTGGATCATAGCGAGCCTGTGTTTGGCGACTACGACGGGGTCGATGAGGTTGCTGATGCTGTATGGCCCAGCAGCTACGCCAGACAGGCAAGCAAAGCCATTGTGGGCTCGACATCACCAGACTTGCAAGCTCTCTTCGCCATATCATCCTCGTCTTCGAAACGCACAGACTCCTTCGCAACATCGCCCAACTTCCGACCAGCAATACCGGCCATCGCGACTCTTTCACCATCCGAAGCACCAGCATCACCAAACCTTAGGCCGGTAGTGCCACCTTCCATCTCACCTGACTTTGCACCGCTTGCTGGCGCCTCGCCCATGTCACCTAATCTCCCACCAACATCGACATCACCCAACCTTCCAACCATCGACGCACCTGCTGGCTATGGCCTATCACTCACCCAACGCCGAATGTCAGTACCAACGCGAACACGTCCAGACGATCGGACACGGCGGAATAGTGACATTGACGAGGAGCGGAAGAGACAGAGAGATCTCATGTTCACGCGCTTCGGATCATGACTGCACACCACAGAACCTTCGGTCACCACTGTCACGTGACACGTATATGATCATCGGCGTTTGTTCCTCAAATTCATCAACATTAGCATGGCGCTGCGGGATTTGCAATCACCATGGCGCAAAAAGACTCAGCACGGCACGGAAATCTCCAAGGGTCTTTTTCGCCTGTCTCGACTCGACACACGCTCGAGGAAATAACACAATCAGTCAACTCAGAATCTTTTGGGCAGACACTAATCACACTTGGCTCAAAATGAATCTATGTACATACACTAAGAAAAGGAAATGGCGTTGTCAGGTGGTCAAAATAGCGTTCAGAAATCTGATCACACGATAATGAATCTTCGTCGAGTCGACGACGTATTTCACATGTGTCAAGCTCATAACCTACAGCAACGTCAATTTGCTTTCCTATCATTAGTGACGTGTATTGCTTTTGGACACCCAGGAAAAGGGTTGTACCATCGGATCGGATCGGATCATGCACTGCGAGGCGCGGGAGATGGTGTGCTCGCGTGACCATGATGTAGCCGATAGAAGCATGCCTGGGCAGCGGATAAACAGAGTCAAGAACACAGGGGCTCACGATACCGACGGTGAGGTCCAAAAGTCTGTGAACGGGTTCATGGATACCTATAGCAGCGCTTTTATAGGTACACGATGATGACAACGCACACGGGTCTCATGTCTGAAGTTTAGCCGCTCGATCCGCGGCTATATCGCACATTGCCTGGAGACGGCGATTAGCGAACATGTCAGCAACCAGGGAGAGTGAGTGAGTTGCGCACTTGTATGGCTTCCTTGCGCTCGGCAACGATATCTCCACGATCGATCCGCGCACGCATGTTCTCCATAATGACTGGTCTCGGGCGGCCATTTACAAAGACGCTAAAGAACATCAGTTATGCGGATATATGGCATGTTTCATGAGTTCTGAATGGGACGAAGCATGCATGCTTCGGGTTCAGGTTAGAAAACAAGCACAATTAGAAAACTCACACATATCTCAACCCTGGAAACTTCTCCTCATACTCCCCATTCAAACTCTTCAACTTCCTCCCCTCCTCCTCCCCGCCCTGCAACTGCGCCTGCTCTTTCCTGCTCTGCTCGCTGTCCACCTTGTTTTCTCCCAAGCGCGGATGCGAGCACAGAATCTCAGATAGCGTGGTTACATCCGAGTCTGCGAGCGCGGTCAATTGCGCGTTGACGGCGGTGATGAGGACGTCGTAGGAGGGGAATGTGGTGGAGCGTAGGATGGGCAGGGAGAGGGTGCGTAGGGGTGGTGAGGGCTCGAAGAGCAGGTCGAGGACGGTTGTTAGGGTGGAGTCTTGGGAGTGTGGGAGGGAGGAGATTGGGGGGAGTGATGTCATTTTGGAGGAGTGTTGTGTTCTCTGGGGACTTCGAAGGTTTGGCTGAGAGTGGTTGCAATTGTAAGTTGGACCCTGGAATTTGACGATTACTGCTGTTGAAGAGGTGGAGAGCGCTGAAGCGGTGATACTCGAGTTGATAACGAAGCTAGACCACGGAATCGTCGATTCGGTAACAATTGTGTAATCGGCCGCTACCGACCGATTAGCTCTGGGCTCGACCTGTCAGCCACGCGCGAGATTCTTTGGTTCGACTGGCGTGTGCGAGCGGGTCTCTGTATGCATGGCATGCTGCAAGGGGGAGGAGTCGTTCTTCGATCGTATCGATAGAGGGCGGGGCATGCGATCTAGCGTTTCAGGAGTGCACAAGGTCATACAGAAACGACGCGTCGAGTTAGATTCTTTAGTCGCGTAGGCGGAGAGAAGCTAATTGGGCCTGCTCTCCTGACTAACAAAGTGAGGGTTTTCGGGTAGAAGGTGATTTTGTTGAAGCTATCGAGCGCTAAAGTGTTTGTTGAAGAGTGAGTATCACTTGAGGAAATGGGCGGTGGGCTTTGAATGCTCTATGCTCACGCAGAGCAATCGACTGTTGAACGAGCATCGCGGACGCGAGCCAGAAGCTTACACAGGCTCAACTTGTTGCACAAAGATAGACGTTGGGTAGTTGCAGTACAAACCAGGGTCATCCTGGTGACCATACCGAACTGTACAATGGTAGGAGAAGCACGAGCCTGAGACGACTTCCGCTTCAACGACATGTGCGATTCGAAAGTTGCCGTCAAAACTCAGTCGAGATGCAAGAGAGTCAGTCATGGCGATAACAGCCGTGTTAAGAACCACGCGTGATGGTGAAGCCGTCCTAGCTGCGACTTCCCTTGCCTCAAAGTGTCCGCGTGCGGCGTTCCTGCATTGGCTGGTGGAGACACCCGCCAGAACGTGGTGACGATGCCGCTCGGCTCCCCAAGACAAAGCGGTACACCAAGCATACGTACAGCAGTCAGAGAAAGACAGCGACAATCACAAGTCTGATGAGCTGTCAAACATGCTGGCGTTGGTGTCTTTGCTCCAGCCGCACAAGCGCGCACGCGTACCGCAAGTCAGCCCACGGACCATCTTCACGATTGCTCCCCTGCTCGCTTGGTGAAGTCTGAAACAATTCACGCTGTCAGTCAACCGCCTTCACCAGCACATTTCAACGCTCGCTGCCAGATGCCGGGCGCATTGCGAATCCCATGCCCTGACGTCTTCCCTCTGCGCAACTCAGCGACGCCCAATGGCCCGCAGCGCTCGCATTTGACGCCTCGCAACGAATCCCTGACTTTCCCCTAGTCAGCTCTGGCCTCCCTGGAATCGACTGCATCCCGCAGCGACAACACCTCCAGCAAGATTCTGCGCGACTTTGAGAGACTGTATCGACTCGGAATATCTTGAATGCCGCCAAACACAGCATCATGTCTCTTAACGGGCTCGACCATGTCGGCGTAACACAGGCGTACCAGGGTGCCCTCGCCGAGGCTGGCGGATGGTGCGCACTCCCAAACTCTCGCATCGCGGGCCGCAGTGCTAATGAATTGCGTGTAGGTTCCTGCTCAAGTATACGTCCAGAGATGCCGTCGAGGTGCTTACCAAGGGCTCTGGTGGTGCTGGCGAGGCTCGGGCAGCGGTCGCGCAGTACGAGGAGAAGTCGCCGCTGTATGGCTTCATGCTGTACAGGCGGCGCAAGGTGCTGCTCAAATTCGTCCCTGATGGAACATCGCGATTACTGCAAGGTATGTGATAAGCTTGATAATCGGCCTATTGATTGCTGACACCATTCAGCCCGTGTAGCAGTACACTTCCTCACCGTAACCGAAAGATTCGCGCCGCACGACATCGTCCTGTCCATCACCACGCCCGAAGAGCTAAGCGATGCCGCCCTCACCGCCGCCTGCAAACTGCACACCGCTGCCCCGTCGAGCTCGTCCTCGTCTGGCTCGTCACGACAGCAGAAGCTGAGCTGGATACAAGAAGCTGCAGAGGAAGACAGTCGGCAGGGTGGAGAGGGCGGCACATCTGTCCCGCGGCCAGTGACAGCAAAATCTATTATTCCTGCTATCATGGAGACCAGGCCAAGCATCGAGGAAATGCCAGAGCGCACCGTGGAACGCAATGTCTCGATCATTTCCGATGGTGCTGAGTCGGTACCTCTGATACTTGAGGAGAAGGTGCCGGAAGTCAAGCCAGCGCCCGAGATCTCGCATGTGACAATCGAGACAGTCACAGAGGCGCCCAAAACCCCAGAGTCTGACCTAACGGAGCTGCAAGCCACGCTAAAGAGCTACGACAAGCTTTTCGAAAATGGTCCAGAACCAAGATCTTCCTCGCAGACAGCACGCCCGAATTATGATGAGCTCTACGAGCACTACTATGCTCAGTACTCGAAACCCAAAGTTAAGCTTGGGCCACGACCGCGACCATCCCTGGACGGACAGCGGCCGTCTACTTCTGGAAGCACAGCGCAAGTTGCCTCGCGACCGAAGTCTTCTCTGCCTGCGGGGCTGCGCTCTGCGACCAAAAAGGCTGCGGATCAGAGAGCAGCCAAGACAAGAGATACGAGCAGCATTCCCTGCATCGCCATACCTCCACCACCGCCGATTCCGCAAACACCTGAAATGCCGGGATCGCCCATGTCGCTTGCCTTTACTGCCAGGAGCCCTGCCAGCGTACGATCGATGCCCGTTTCCGCGTACAGTAGCCATCGATCAATGGGCATGACACAGGAGAAGACCAGATTGATGAAGGCGTTAGCACTCCGCAAGAAGCAGATGAAGGCGCAAGTGGAGAGGCAGGAACAGAGGGCTGAACAGGCTGCTGCAAAATCGGAGGCTGATACCGTGGCTGGTACAGAGGCAAAAGAAGCAGACGAAACTGTGGCGTACGATGCCTCTGTCGCCCCAACGATTGTGAAGACGACGGAGTCGGAAGTAACAAGTACTTCTGCAACAATCTCCGAGGACAAGAAAGACGGTGATAGCGAGAAGCAATCATCCATAGCGGATGACAATTCGTCTACTTTGGGCCTCGAGAGTTCGGGGTTGGTATTTTCGAGCAGCCAAGCAGATGCGGACGATCTAAACTCTGCCGCGTCCGTATCATCGCCCATTTCTGCCCAAACTCAAGGATCATCGGGCGCGCCTTCCACCCGACCGTCGTCAATATCGGAGGACGATGCTCCTGTTTCCAAAGACGTGCCAGAGTCTGGAGATGTGCACGAAAATTCTGGGTCCGATATGGTAGACGAGGAACAATCAGTCGACAGTGTGCCAACAGTTGTTCCAGAAGAAAGGACGCCAATTCCGTCCTTGAATGGATCGAGTCCACTTACGACCTCATCAGAGCCAGGAACGCTTGTTGATAAGTCCATTTGGGGCGGCCAGGAAGGCACAGCAGGGTTGACGGTCCCGGCCGCTCTGGAGGATTTCAATGCACGTCGACGATCGAAACGCGAATCGATGCTTTTTGTGCCATCAGGAGACGCCTCTCCTTTGGACGAGTCGCAGTTCAAGAAGCGGAACAGGGAGTCTGTTATTATGCCTACCAACAAGAGACAGAGCTGGTACGAGACTAAAGAGAAACGCCGGACAATGCTCGATCCGCTACAAGTGAGCGCAGAGAACTCGGAAGCAGAGTACCTGTCTGACGACTCGTTCATGGAGGAGCTACAGACTGCCACAGTTCACGAGGCTAAGCCAATGTCGGTCTCGAAGTCTCCGATCACGCCTTGGTTTTCGCGCAAAGCGTCTGACAGCAGCATGGCTACTCCAGTGCGAACGGTATCTCAAGCTTACTCATTCATTGGTCGATCGTCGCCAGAACAATTGCAACGGAAGACTTCTGGTCCATGGCCGCCCCAAGTCAGCGCCGAAAAAGTAGGCGTTGCAAAGAAGATCAACGTGTCATCGGGCATCTCGCAGAGGATCAAAGCACTTGCAGAGAAGTCCAATCGCGAGTCCTCGCCACCTAGTACTTCTGCTGGTCTGGAGCCCTCGAGTTCCAGTCTCGCCCAACGCAAGTCCTCGTTCTTTGCAACAACACCCGTCGAAACTTCACCAAATGGGAGACCAATTACCCGTCTAGGAAGCCCTGCGTTCTTGAGCTCGTCGGCATCGCCGAGTCCAGAGAAGAAAGCTGCACCGCAGCCAATAAAGGCCACTGTCTACAACGTGCAAAGAGCGAACGAACAGCCAGAGTCAGTGCAAGTCACTGCTCGTATCGTTCGTGACGAGCGAACGAGGAAGCCAACACTAGCGATGCCCAACGAGAGTACACCCTTGGATCTGCACAAAAGTCCTTTGATTATCGACCATCAGAAGCCGACATGGTCGCCACAAAGTCCGAAACGTGGAAGAGCTGAGCCCGCATCCCCTAAAGCTCCCTCGACATCTCACTCCCAGGAGCAAAGCAATGGACCCTCCCGGACGTCTTCCGAGAGCACATGGAGAACATTTGGTCGCCGTATGAGCGAATCCAAGTCTATCCACAGCCACGACGGCGAGGACAAACGAGATGAGAAGAGGGACAAGAAGGAGTCGCGGACCAGTAAGATGTTCAAGCGAATGTCCTCGTCTATGTCATCCATGCCGTGGAAGAACTCAAGCAGCAATTTGACATTGCCGGAAAACGACATGCGCTCAACATCGCTCGCCTCATTGCGTGAGCCACCACCACCTGTTCATGTTGGCGACCTCAACATTCAATTCCCGGACACACTACTCTGGAAGCGACGATGGGTCGAAATTGACTCCATGGGCAATCTCGTGTTGAGCCCATCGAAGTCTAACGAGAAGGGCATTGTCAAGCGCTTCCATCTCAGCGAGTTCCGCACCCCGTACCCACCCGATCAGGACCGTCAGGAGCTCCCCAATAGTGTTGTGTTAGACTTCATTGACGGGCGGACGTTGCAGTGCGCTTGTGAGACGTACATGGCGCAAGCTCAGGTGTTGCAGAGTAAGTTGACACCTTTGTCAGGATAACCCCATTGCTCTCTTTGCTAATCCGGTTCTCAGTCCTTCGCGAAGCGCACGATGCCTGGCTTGCATACAGCCAAGCATTGTAGTCTCAATTTTGCGACATTTTGTCCATCTCACTTCGAGTATACCCAAGCCACCTATGGTTATTTCCTTTTCATGACGTACGACTACCACAGCATATCTCCTTGTGTTGGATTTCAAAATAGCTCGCTCCTTTGCCTGCATTTTCCTGTTCATAGCCTTTCCTGCACTGCATGGCATTGCTTTGCATTCTCATACCCCTTTTGAAGCAAGCGTTGAAGGAGTGACATAGGAGGCATGTAGGACTTGGTTGTATAATACATAATGCCGCGCAGGCATATCGTTTATCTTGGACACGAACGAGCTTCTTGGCTGTCCGAAAGTGCGTGCGACCAATATGTGGAGTTTTGACAATAGCCTTCGTGTTGGGAAAGATTGGCTCCTGGACGGATCACAAGAGAGACAGTGCACGAACCCAGAGGACGTGCTCGGTTAGCGGCATATCATGCGCAGGGATTATGCGAGATGCTCAGCGTCATAGAATTGAGCTCCATGCAAAAAGTCCCACAACGAAGCGCATTAGAGTGGTGATAGGAAGCTGCGGTACCGACACAAAGCCGGGCGATTCGTGCTACGCGGAAGCACTATATATCTTTGTTCTTGACTTGCTCGTTACTCCCCGGCTTATTGTGGCACAGTACAGCTTCCATGGTAGATCTGCACCTCAGTTCATCTTGACAGCGACTCGGCCCGTAGCAAGGACATGGGTCAAATGATCTTGGTACTTTCCTCGCTGCTTATCTTACATGCATTATATTGGCCATAAGGAAACATGGATATCAATTTTGTGAAGATGCTTTTCCCAATTGTACATGCTGAGTTAGCGGCAAATATATCGGTGCAGGGATCATGAACGCCTGGCGTCATACAGCTGTGGACGACCCAACGAACCAAAGCTTGTGATCACCGAGTTCTGTGTATCACGCCGACGCGAGCAGCCATGGCCATGGGTGTGTTTATATGTCGATACCATCCCTAGGGCTTTGGGGGCCTTTTCACTCCATTTTCGCTTTCCGAACAGGCTTCAGTCGCTCGAGCTCCCCAATCGAGTGAGTGTCACCATCATCTTGACAGCTACTACTCGGCCCGCATCGCATCCTGCACCGAGACAAGCGCTCACGGGACGCGTGGATTCCGTCACTGCGTGGCCGCCCCATTCGACGTCTTTTGGCCTTGCGCCTGCCAGGCAGACACGCAGGGCCGTGTCTCCACATATAGCGCACGCTTCCTGCGTGCTTGCTATCTACGACCATGCCGGCGCCTTCAGCTTCACATCCCTTCGCTTCGCCCAATGCTATACCGCCCCGCACAAGCTCGACTGGCATTTTGAACCTGAATGGCAACAGCCTCAAGCAGCACAGAAGTAGCGTACTGCGGCCTTTGAGCGAAGTCGATTGGATGAGCCAGAGCAAGAAGAGCAAGACAAGCCACTCTGTCGAGGGATTGCATGCGCATGCGCGACACACATCCGACCAACAGCCTTATACAATGTCACAAACACACCCTGGCGCGGGCCTCGAGGCCAGCACGAGTTACCCAACCCCGCTGTCCCCGCCGTCGGACTCAACAAAAGATGTTGGCGAGGATCTGATATATGGAAATGGTGCGGCCTGGACAGAAGAGAAGGAGCGCATACTGCTGGGCCCGTATGACTATTTGTATGGACATCCAGGCAAGGACATCAGGAGTCAATGTATAGCCGCTTTCAATTTGTGGTTGAAGGTGCCGCCGGAACGATTGGAGGTCATAACGAGAGTAGTGGGCATGCTGCATACTGCATCGTTGCTGTACGTTCGCATCTCGAGATATTCCCACGCCATGGGAAAGCCACGCGCAAGAGAATCTGACCAGAAATAGCGTCGACGACGTAGAAGACTCGTCCCTCCTCCGTCGCGGAATTCCGGTCGCACACTCCATCTTCGGCACACCGCAAACCATAAACTCGGCGAACTACGTATACTTCAAAGCGCTGCAGGACCTGCTCCTTATGAATAACTCAAAACTGGTTGAGATCTTTACAGAAGAGCTGTTAAACCTACATAGAGGACAGGGTATGGATTTATACTGGCGCGACAGCCTGACATGTCCAAGCGAAGCGGACTATCTCGAGATGGTGGGAAACAAGACTGGTGGGCTCTTCAGACTAGCCATCAAGCTCATGCAGGCCGAAAGCGCAGTACAAGTGTAAGTCCACCATTTCACCCAAGCAGACAGCACCTCCTAACTCAACCTCCAGTGACTGCGCCCCCCTCGTCTCCACAATCGGCCTCCTCTTCCAAATCCTCGACGACCACCTCAACCTCTCCCCCACCTCGGGCTACTCCTCCCTCAAAGGCCTCGCCGAAGACCTAACAGAAGGCAAATTCAGCTTCCCCGTCATCCACGCCATCCGTGCCGACCCGTCGAACCAGATCCTGATCAACATCCTGAAGCAGAAAACCACGGACGAGGAGGTCAAGCGCTATGCGCTCAGGTATATGGAGTCAAAGGGCAGTTTTGAATATAGTGCAAGGGTGGTTGAGGAGTTGAGGGGAAAGACGCAGGGGTTGGTTAGTGGGATTGAGCATAGTTTGGGCGAGGAGGGTAGGGAAGGGAGTGAGGCGCTGAGAGCGATGTTGGGGAGGTTGGTGTTGAGGTGAGCGTGCGGTGGGGAAGAGGATGTTTTTAACGAGAGATGAGATGAAATGGGCATATGGTGCAAGGATGTGCATAGCGCAGTTTAATCCACACCTAGCATAATTTGACAATTAAGATGATACTGCGCACTTGTGACGAGCACGTTCACCTTTACATCGAGACTTTGCGCGTAAAGCCTTGCTGCCAACTTTGCGAACTTGAACACGGCGATCCTGCTGCAGAAGCTCCTTATTCTCTCGGATTGATTCCATCGACCTCTCCTTCACGGACGAGATGTTGCCCAGGAGATTAAAGAGTTGCAAGTGCTCCAAGAGCCCCTGTCTGTCTATTCGCATTGTGACTTGTGATTATTGCTAAATCGATGCAGCTTTCTCGAGCTACGTAATCATTCGTCGGTTGGTCATCGTAAGCCGCAAAAGCTCACCGAAAAAGCCACGCATAACTACATGCTCGAAGGATGTACCTAGTGTATGATTCCCCAGCCCACCATGCATCTTCGTACATCAACCATCATGAAAAATATTTCCCACCCCACAGTCTACAACCTCACACTTCATCCACAACACCATCCCTCTTAATCTTCCTCTTCTTCGCCGGCTTCGCCATGATCCACTTCTGCTGCGCGCCCAACAGCTCACTCAACCGATCCCGAAACAGCTGCAACCTCTCCTCCCCAGACACTATTCGACTCTTGGTTCCGTCCCAATATGAGTAGTCGAACAATTCTGCATCAAACTGCACCAGCTCGACGGCAGCATCTGACTTCCTCTTCGCTGCACCAACAGCTTCGAGCCACGGGAACGCATCGCGGTAGAATTGCTCGGCGCGATTCTTCGGGCTCTGACTGTACCCGGGTGTGTTGTCGACGTAGAGTGTTTTGAGATTGGTCGCCCATGCTAGAACAGCGAAACAGGAATGGTTGTATCCCTTGAGTGCGCGGCCATAGCCCCAGCTCATGATGCGCACGCTTTGGAGGAGTTTGGCGCCAACGGGACCGATGTTGAGGAGAAAGCTGTATAAAGCGAAAGTATCGGCGCAGATGAAGTCGTTGCCGTACAGGAAGTCGCGCGCTTCTTGGTTGATTTGCTGACTGACAGCGAGTAGTGACGGTACAAGAGGTTTCGGCTCTTCGTTCTCGGCGCGCATTTCGTCATTCAATTTGGCTGCGGAGTAGCTTCGTCGCCCGCCGCCGATCTTGTCTGCTGTTTCAACGGAGACGCGTTCGACAGTGCGGCGCTTGTGCTTGAATGTTGCGACGAGGTGGACGCCATTGTCATCATGGAGAGCGTGCGCATATATCATGTTCCTGATTTCTGCTGGGAGCTCCATAAAGGGGAAAGTTTTGTTCTTGGGAAGTCGCTTGGCGATGGCTTTGCGCTTCTGCTGGATGTTAGATGAGATACGATTGAGGCACAGGTCTTGCGAACCTTGGCCTGTACGCCCTCATAATCGGATTCCGAGTCTGAGAAGTCGAGCTCGTCCATGTGGTATGTGACTTGTGTTCGCTTGCGCTTTGAGTAGCGACCTGAAGCAAAAGTCTCTTCATTGAATGTGGATTCAGACATGGTGTTTAATTGGTATCGCTGGAGGTTGACAAGATGAGATTTCTGGACTTAATCGTCGGACGCGTGAGATGATGAAATACCACGGCAGAAACGCGTCGTCGCGCTTCTTTAATAGCAAATGGCTGTGAATGTCACGAAGTCAGCTGTTCTCCCAATTAGTATTAGCCTAGGCAGCAATGTGGCGATGCAGGGGTTAGTGAGGCATCAACTCGCCAGCTGAGGCGCCGTCGTGATCAGAACAACGTTCATTGGACAATTGCAGACTATCGATGTCACTGCGTTGCAAAAGTAGATCTGCTGGATTTGCTGGCGTATGAGGTGTGGAGTGAAGAGCAGCAAAATGCAACGGAACGCTTAGTCATGCACCCCGCTAACCACATTCGAAATCTGCGTTGAGGAACGTGCACCAACAATGACAGCAATTGCATCGCTGCGATCAACTGTCTTGGATCTGCCTCCTAGCTGCATCGAGTTCTGTCCTTCAGCGCCTCAATATGCTGTCATTGGGACTTATAACCTCGAGAAACAGGACGAGCAGAAAGACCAGGACACCGAGGCAGACCAAGGGCAGAAGACGAGCCAACAACGCAATGGGAGCTTGATACTGATTGAGGTGATCGGAGATGATGTGTGAGCTACAATCCGTCAGGGTAATCAAAGTGGCGGGAACGCTGACTCTTTTCAGTACAATTCTACAAACTCTGCCGACACCCTCAGCTATACTAGATGTTCATTTCCGCGGTCAGTCTACAGATGGCATATTCGGCGCAGCAACATCTACTGGGGCGATTGGAATCTACAAGCTCACAGTCTCGAATGGAGAAGCTCCAGTCATTACTCATGTGCACACACTGCAGTTCTTTGCCGAGGATGAACTCATCACTGCATTTTCATGGCATTCGGACGGACGAACACTAGGAATGACATTATCTACAGGATGGGTATATCTCGGTGAAGAGATCAATGGAGAGGAAGACACCGCCGAGGTCTTGATTCATGAGCTTGAAGTCTGGACCTTGGCCTTCATCCCAGACGGATCAGGTATTCTATCTGGAGGCGACGACTGCGCTCTACGGTTTGAACAGCTTCCTCGGTCTCCTGTTCGAGTATTGAACGATCCCCACCTTGATGCGGAGTATCCTCCTTGGAGCAAGTCGGCGTGGGTGGACAAGAAGATACACGGCGCCGGCGTGACCGCCATTCTTCCGGTGTTCTGGGACGAATCTGAAATGCTTGTTGTGACCGGCAGCTACGACGATCATATACGTCTCATACATGTTCCAACTACCGGTCGCCGCGAGGTGCTGACGGAGATGAATCTTGAAGGAGGAGTATGGCGTTTGAAGATCTTGGACCAAAAGCCTGCAATGCAAAAGGGCTCAGATCGAGGATCCTGGGTCTGCGCATCTGATCCAGAGGAACTTCTGCTTCTTGTGAGCTGCATGCATGCGGGTACGCGGATTGTACGGCTCTTTCACGATTCCGACAAGGCAAAGTGGCACTTTGAAGTCAAGGCGAGATTTGAAGAGCACAAGAGCATGAACTACGGCAGTGACTGTCAACCTCATGTCGACGATCAAGGTCAAAGGAAATTCATCACGACAAGCTTTTATGATCGGTTGCTTTGCTTGTGGCGGTACTGAGTTGATGTCGAGGCGTCACGGTAACACATGTCACGATGCAAGGGCAAGAGGGTGGGTTTTGTGATTTCATTGAGAACTAAACACCGAATAGATCACAATGGTACAAGAAATAATCAATACAAGCTGTACAAACCAGGTACAAAAGAAAGTGTCGTAACATCATAAAAGTCCGGTATACCAGAAGTTGGAGTGTCAAGGCTGCCTGCTGGCTTCATCGATGAAGATGCAGGCAGGCGCGATAAACAAGCTCAGAAACGACCAACACGCAACAAAACACGATCAGAGGAGCGTGAAGGTCTATGCGACCTCACCAGAGAGGACTTTGCTGCGTAGGGCAGCGACCAGCTCACGAGAAGAACCCGACCACCACTTGTCTAAATCGACAAGATGGAAATGTACGAAATCACGCTGGGCCCAGTTCAGGCCGGCGAAAAATTGCCAGAACTCCGCCAGCTCCTCCTCCGACCATAGCGGGTCCCAAGACCCTTCGAAGAGATCGTTGAAGGAGCAGTCCGCGTTAGCGATGACAGCACCGGACACCGAGGGGTCTGTCAAGTCCACGACGTCGGGCGCCGGGGAGGCCGTCAAATCGATGTATTCTCCTGGGGCGGCGGCGATGCCTTCAGGAGTGCCCTGGCTTGACCCCTGGGCGGAGTCAACCATCCCAAAATCGGGAGAAGACAAGGGAGGAGTAGGAATGCCATCCTGAAATGGCACTGAGACCTGGTTGCGGAGCTCAGCGAGCTCCAAGTCCTCGTCGGTCGGTGGCTGCAAAGGAGGATTTAGGATCCTCACTCCGAGGGCCTGCAGCGACAGGCCGCCCACCACGGGGTAGGTGTTGTCCGGGGTGACAACTCCAGGCAGGCACGGACACCACTGGCCGTCTAACTCCAGGTAGACGGGAGCCGCTGGCTGGTAGCCAGCGACTTCCCAATCTACTTGTCCACCGTAGCCGGTGGCGGACGCGTCAAGCTGAGGCTGGGCAGTCTGCGCCGCCCGCACCCACTTACCCACGCCGGGATGGAAGTGCATACCCAGCTGGACGAGACCGACCTCGTACTCGCGGACTAGCAAGTACTGAAACCAGTTCTTGCCGGGAGAGCCAGGCTTCTCCCCACAGAATGGCTGCTCCACGGTGGCGCCAGGCGCGCAGCCCTTGAAGAAGGCTGGATCTGGGAGCCAGACCCAGCCAGCTGCTAGGCCTGGGAGCGCGCACTCCTGAAAATCGGTGTCGCCCGTTCTCTTCTTGAGGACCCTTGAGTAGAGGGATTTGCCCGCGCCATTGAGGTACCAGCCAACCGGTGGCTTGCCCCAGTAGACGACCAGCAGGTCATCCCAACAAGCCTCCTCAAGGCGCTGGCGAGGAGTGAGACTCGCCAGATAGCGCCGCCTCTCCGCGACCTCTTGGATCCTCTGCCTGGGATTGTTGGGCTTGCATTTCGACCACTTGCCACACGGCATCTTGTCGGAGGCTGAAGGTCTACACGGCACTATTAGTCTACACACTCTACGTGATAGCGACGCGAAGGTACACAGGGGGCAGAAATACAACAGTATGCAACAGCTCATGCGCATTCACTTCGTGTACTCAAGATATGCACGTGAATAATTTCAGACACTTGTGTATCTAGTTACTAATCGCAGCGCAATACCTGGAGACAGACAGGCCCCCCATTCACGATAAACTCATGCGATGTGAGGTCGGAAGCGCGTGCTCACGAGCTGTTGCAAAGTCTGTCAGGGGAGGGAAATGGTACTTACTGTGTGGTGGTGGAGTCGAGTGTACTAGTATGCACTAGTACTTGGACTATCGGCGTGGGTGTAGCGTGGAGGTCTACGCGACACTATCAGCAACAGCATCAATGTGTGATAGCCTTGAGAAGACAGGCAGGGGTAGGTGCGACTTACTTGTGGTGTGGTGTGTGTGTGTGTGTGATGTGTGGTGTGTGAGTGCTATGTTGTGAAGCTGGAGGGGAAGTTATCCTATACGAGTGGTCTGATCTTGAGATAGTACTGTACTGGATGAAGAAGAAAAGGTTTGAAAGCGCAGATGGGCACTGCTTTTATACATAAAAGGCCAGCAAGAGCAGAGGAGCAAGATCAACAAATTTGCTCATTGCGTGCGAGGAGCAGTGTGTTGGGATGAACGAATTTTCACGATCGTACACTCAACCAGTGGGTTTGATATCGTACATGCAGACACAGATCTGTGGGAGTTGTCAACAGCGGTAAAGAGAGATTCAGGGTCCAAAATCTGCATCGCTGTCTAATAAACGGAGCACAACTCGAATCGTCCTGAGACTAATTCGGGCAGATGGAGAGGAACTCAAGTATTCTTTTGATTTCCAGCATGACCTGTTGCCTCCATGACTTGAGTGCCGGAAGGAGCATACTTGCACACCTTCAGCGCGCTGTTTCCTCGCCGCCTCAGGCTCAAAGCCGCAGCTACCAGTCTTTGCGCACATAGCGATGTCGTAATGAGCAGTTATATTGCCTGGCTAGACTCCAGAAATAGGACGAAACCGCTGGTATGCGGGAAGGAGGTTCGGCTTGCTCCCACCCTCCTGCTGCCAGGGCATAGTTATGGCACTAGCGGACGGACGCAGCACTGATTTGGCAGCTGAGACCAATCAGATGCGCACGAAACTCTCGATAAAATCCTAGCGTTGTTGCGAGCTTGAGTATACCGTGCATGCGATGCGAGGACCGGCGATTGATCGTGCTGTTGGGCGGTGCTGGCGGAAAACTCGTTCACGATAAAGCTCACAATCTTCTCACCCGCGTACCAAACCGGCACTTGTCTCTGAGTCAACTCAACACCAGGATTGGCCGATCGTGAGGTGCAGGCGGAATGACCTAATGGAGCGTGAGCCTTGAGACTCTGGTAACATCGGAACAGTTCGATCGTGCTTGACCCTATCCAAAGCATGAGCGGGACTGTCCCATTATCGGCAGGAAGACTGACGAGCATGCATCTCTTCAGCTTAGCATCTTGAGGATTCTTCAACGAGCGAACGGTTGCAACCTTCAGCTGTTGTGGCCGCGAAACTCTTCGAACTTCTTTGTGACTTCTCCATACTTCAGATCGATTACCCAGATAATGTCGGCCTATCTGCCATTATCGCTGTACGTCGTCGGATCGCTTCGGAATACCATACGTCTGGTACGCGGTTCGGTTACCACCGACATGGCTCAACCGCGTGCGCTAAAGCAGGACTGGCGAAGTTCTTTAAGGAAGCCAAAATACACTAGCCGTTACCATGACCATCGAAGCGCAGGTGCGGAAGTACGTAGGCGATATGGGAAACAGCGATTTGCCCTTTGCAAGTTGGAGGAGTACGTCGGGAGAGCAACACGACATCGCAGCCCAATCTACTTAGTTAATCAAGATAATGGAGCGCATAGAAACCTTGATGCGACGATCGAAATGCGGAGAGAAGGAGCTAGCAGGGCAATCCGATGGCCAGGGTGGTTAACGTTAGCGTGGACTCTGCAAGACGAGAACCACTCAAGCGACAAGCGCGCGCTTGCACTTGCGACGGTATAGTCATGGATGAACCATAAACACCAACTTGGACAGAATTCAATATCGTGGAGTGCGATATTTGTGGAATTTGGTACCGTTCGTGAAAACTCTTGCAAGCGCCGCTTGGTGAAATTCCGCCACACCACGAAGGCACAGAGCTAAGGACAGCAGCGAATTCGGAGGCGGGAGCGGTCCAAGCGTTGAGGTGAGGCATTATGACGAGAGGCTTCGTTGGGAAGAATCTGGAAGTGTCCGAGGTCCTCTCCTGTGAGAGACGATGGGATCAACACGCGAATGGATGTTATGGAGCTCCCTATTCAGCATGCCTTGTACGTTCAGCAAGACAGTTGTAACTGACTGAGTTGAATGTAATCTCCTCCTGTTTTGGTCCACACCGTGTCGCAAACTTCCAGAAGTGCCTGCGTTGTGATTGGTAGTATCGTTCGGGGCTAGTGGACGCCGACTAGCAGGCGAGCTCTTTCCTCCAACTCTCCTTCTCTTCTACCATTCTTTCCCACGAAACGTGCACTATCAAGACTCGGGCATACGCGGAGCATGCATTCGTATTCGATCATCAAGCGCTCTCTGTAGGGACGTCAAGGCTCGAGGAGTCCACCGAGGTCCAATTTGGCATGGAAGTGCCAGGATCCGATGTAGAGATATGAGCAAGCTCGCCAACACAATCGAGTCCTGGTATCTTTGATGCAACGTTCGTAAAGTCAGCACCATGATAGTCCTTAAAGCCGATGATTCCCAGACTTCGTACCCTCACTAGGCATCCTCGAGGATCTGGTCTCACCGAGTCATTGCGATCATTCTGAGATACACCCGATCGACCTTATCCTCCTCTGTGGCATTCACCGATCATCGAGCACCATTGGGCGACTCGATGTTTGACTTTACGCGGAAGCGCTTCCTATCTGATTCGAGCACTCGCCCTGTAAGTCAAAGGGCAATATGCACAAGGTTCTGACGAGCAGGGCCAGCTGCGAGCATAGTTGCAACTCGCCAGCTCAGTCCTGAGCCACCAGCAGGCATCTGCACGGACACGACCGGCCAACCGCCTCTTTACAATGCAGCAAAGCCTCTAGAGAGGAGCATATTGGTATCTTCGACCAGTCATCAGCCGCGCGCGGCGCTCGCTCGAAGGGCGGGAAGCTTGAAAGAAGAAAAGCAAGACTACTGCAGAAAACGACAACAGCAACAGTGCTTTTGCATCAAAGAGACCACAAGACTGTCAAGATAGGCGGGACATACTTGAGGATGACAAACGCAATACTTTCAAGTGGAGTTTGACAAAGCTCACTCCAAGCAAAAGCAGGACACAGAATGGAAATGTAGGTCAGCTAACAAGGAGCCAGCAAAGGAGAAGCAAACACACGCGACGATCTCGAAGTATGTGTTGCAGTAACGCGCAGTTTCCGGGCTACTTCATATTGAATCCGGTCCATGCGAAAGTCCACAATCGATAGTGATGCTGCTGGCTACTTGCCGCTCATGTGTTCTGCCTCCTCGAAAGGGGCATCCGCAGATCGAGGGACGGAAGAACTCGTGTGGGCGACGTGGAGAGTTGAGCTTTGCTGCCTTTGATCAACGCTTTTTCCTGCAATTATAGCGCAGAAGTTTAGGATGTTCAGACCCCATTCCGTCTGATGACGATGCTTGATATTGCTAAATCGATTGGCCTTTCAAGAATATCTCGGTCGGCGTGGGCAACGTTGGCCAGGTTGGCATAATTTTGCGGCGAGGAAATATGACAAAAAGGCGGAATCCTACGAGGTTTCGACGATTCGGGAGGAGCGTGCAAAGAGGTTGCGAATATCAAGTGCTTGCAGTCATCGAAGTCAAGGGGAGAAAAGCGTAAATAGTCTGCGACTTAACGTCGTGGCTGGACCATATAGTACCTTCTGCCATGCCAAGTACTCACGTCTTTTCTGCCTCGATTTTTTTACTCTAAACCTCAAAAATCATAGTACACCATGGCGATGCAAAATGTATGCTCTCATCATGGTGCTGTGATGTTGAAGCTGGGGTGTGGGGCGGGAAACTTAATTTTAGCGCCCGCTCGGCACCCTGCATTTGATGATGAAACCCAACAAGCGCTGATCGCACTCAGCCTCAACACCACCTACCCCACGACATACACGTATTCTTGACGCCGCCTCCCGTTCTAACATCTCGGGAACAACACTCCAGCACGATTCAGAGGAGGACTCACAGGCATGGCAGCCGCCGTTGAACTCCCACCACCGCCCGCGCCCTCGATATACAACAAACACATCGCGCATGGCACACACAGCTGCCCTTCGTGCGGAACGAGCGTGCGCATAGACACAGCAGAAGTAGAGAGCGCCCGGAGAAAAATAGTAGAGCTCGAGGCGCAAATGGAGGTGTGGAAAGAGAAGGCAACAGCAGCTGGTACGACACTCTTCACATGCACGCTTCGACGCTGAGCATGTGCCACATCTAGCATATGCTGATATATAGCAGTGGACAGATGCGCCGACTACGAAGACCAGATACGAAGTCTTCAGGTCGCGAAAGACCGCAACCAACCTGTTCGGTCGAACACGGAGACTTTCAATCCTTCACGCCGCTCAGATGAAGATCCGCGCCCTGCCACCGCTGGCGCCACCTCTAGACCTTCTCGCTTCTCGTTTCTAACTGGCCGCCGCATATCACCGAACAATTCTACCTCACAACCACCTCCATCTACATCAGCGACCCCTGTCGACATCGAACTACTCAATGAGCTAGAGCGCGAGCGGACACTGCGCGCCAAGGCTGAGGAACGGGCGCAAAAGGTGGACAACGAGGTTGAGGAGCTGAGCGTGCAGTTGTTTTCACAAGCAAATGAGATGGTCGCGGAGGAAAGAAGAGCACGTGCAAAGCTGGAAGAGAGGGTCGAAATGCTGGAGAAGAAGGACAAGGACAAGATGGCCCGACTGGACAGGCTAGAGAAAGCGGTGAGCAGGATTGATCGTGTGAAGGCGATGCTGAATCAGCCGACGACAAATAACCTTGCGCCGCCAGCGAAGAGATGAGAGGCGACGTGCGGGGACTGCGAACGTTTCATTCTTCTTGAGATACCCCACTTTCTATCACTTAGCATCATACGAGGCGTACATCATCTTTGCGGATCAGCATTGTATTCCGGCATTTCAGCATGTAGCATTTTGTGGGCGTACTATCCTGGGACATCGTTGCATTTTGTGGGCGCAATCGTACGATAGCTAGGTCTATATCACCACTTCAGAATTAACCATATACCAATATGTTCTCTTAAGCATCTTTTCGTGATTTCTGGTGTCGAACAACATGCACATAGTGTATCGCAGAGCTGACATTCACGCAACAGTGGTGAGAAAGTGCTATCAAAGTCCTTGTCGTCAATCTAGATACCTCAAAACCATGAAAACGTTTAGCCTATCTCACCTCGTCTAATTGTGGTCTCTTTCCCTAGAGCGCCTCGAAAACCTTCACAATTTCCTCCGCAGTGCTCTTTGCGCGCTGCGGGTTGGCACCGGTGACGATCCTTCCGTCGGTGACGTGGAAGTCATCCCAGACGCCTTTGGGCCTGACGTCTGCAAGCGGCAAAGTTAGCTCATGCATCGATAGCTTGATAGCTCGACTATCTCACATTCAGCACCAAGCACCTTCGAATGCTCATCAATAAGGGGCTCTTTCCACGAGCGCAATGCATCCATGATGCCCATCTCTTCTTCTGCTTGAGTAGTGAAGCCCGCGAACTTCTTGCCTTCAACGATGGGCTTGCCGGGGGGAGGCGCTTACACAGCACTCACGATGCCTCCATCATGCCAGACCTTGGCGGCAATCTTCTTCAGATTCGTAGCATGAGGATAATCAATCAACGCCGCATGCCCAGCAGACGCGAAGAAAATACCATACTACATCGCGAATCAATACACTCCATCACACATATAATCATCGGTACAACTTACGTCCCACCCCACCAAATCTCCCGCCTTGATTCTGCTATCCATGCCCCTCCTAGACTCACTCCCCTTATCATCATGCTGCTTCCTCTCCTCATCCGACAAGAACCCCGGCTGCAAGCTCAACCAGTCTTCATACCAGACACCATTTTCGGATGCAATATCGACTTCGAAGCCAGCGGCTTTGAATACGTTGTAGGGGTGCAGGGCTTCGCCGATGAAGACGCCGGTGGGGTGGCCGCCGCCCTTCGAAGAGCTCGGCGTGGGCGGAGGTGATGGCGACGAGGGCGCGGCGGGGTGGGGACATGGCGGGATCAGTGATATTTTGGATAAGGAAGATCGTATGAGATTGTCAGGCTTGAGTTGGAACGAGGTGATTGCTGTTGATAGATTTCAAGCAGCATCGTCTAGAGTCATTTTATACTCCCATGCCGCCGATGTATCCGTGAGACAAGTGGCCATGACGTCTCTCTCCTCAATGCAAGCATCGCAACATTTCCAATCATTCTCGCAGATCCAGGGAAAGGCAGTGTTCTCCGTGCCTTCTATGGTGATGACCAATATTCATATTCCTTTGACCAGCGAAAGTCCTAGCTCTTTTCGTATAATACGGGTAGAAGTCCCACCGATGCTACTCGGAAATGAAGACTACTGATAGGTTGCGTCTCCTTGGTCATGCAAGTCGAAAGCATCCTTCAATCCTTTCGCACTCGCCTTAGCGAGTGTAGCCATTTTGATGTGTCAGCTGCATTTGCGGAGCATGCTGCAATGTAGTATGGCGTTGAAGCTGTGTCGATCGTAGGATTCTGTTATACCCTCAGCCAAACATATTGCCGTTGTCTACAGAAGCTATATCGAAAGAGTGAATAAGTTAGATACGGGTTGCACGCTTTGGGAAGTATGCGAGAGAAGTTGATTGAGCGCCATTGGTCGGTGGTGTCAGCACCTGGTCCAATGACGTAACGGAACGGGTGGCACGGCCCAGACGAGACTTCCACCATTCGCTCCGATGTCGATATCGGAAATGCTGAGACGTGCCCAGATTTCTATCTTCTGTTTCAACCTACATTCGAGGTTCGACGTGCACCAGGCATAGTCAGGGTTCGTGCCCGTTTGCGCAACCTCTATTCTCAAAGGATTCTCTTGTGTAGGCTTGTATGGTCTCACTGACTTCTGTCGTCACCAATTGAAATCTCTGAAGCATCCTGGACACGTACAGACTTCTGTGAGACAGTATTCTGCAAAGGTAGAGTAGAGCGGACATGACATTCTTATGGCACCGGGTGTATATTGAGACCCTGCTAACTTTACACAGAGATGTACTTGTACCCTTTGATGCACATCGGTTCGTGGTCCGGTCGACCTCGGTTCACTAATCTACACCACCGTTTATATAATCACTTTGATATGGCTTCACTACGAACAACACTGAGTGACTGTAGGCTCAGTGTACGATGCTTTATCTACAAGTCAAGGATTGTATGTTCATGCGAGATACTTGCGCGCCGTGTCCTTCATGAAGAGTGACTTTAGAGATCAAATTTTGCTTGGCGAGAGGTGCCTCAGTGACTAGTGGACTGTCGAACAACACGGTAGAAGCTAGTCGGTGCAATAGTCCCTTCCAAGGTCTGCGGTCTTACGTCGGTCGGTCTCAATTGCACCATTCGATGTGGACTTACCAATACACTTGTTGTGGATGTGTAATCACAACGGACATACACCATGATTGAAGCGAGGTGTACCAGATGAAAAGACAGTCCTTCATTATATAAGAGCTTGCTATGGGAATCATTGTTGGTATCCAACCTCCAATCCGTCACTCCATAGTCAGAGTCTTCAACATCCATCATGTCTTCCCCAGCTACCTACCTCGTCACTGGCGCAAACCGCGGTATTGGCAAGGGCTTCATCCAAGCTCTCCTCCAACGCCCAAACAGCACCGTCATCGCAGCAGTTCGAGACATTGCCAAAGCCACTCCCATCCTCAACGAGCTCCCAAAAGCCACTAGTTCCAAGCTCATCATCATCAAGCTCGACTTCTCCATCGAGTCTGACCCTAAAGACGCAATCGCGAAACTCCAGTCAGGGCACAACATCACCTCCCTCGACGTCGTAATCGCTAACGCGGGCATCGCCCACTCCGGCACTAAAGTCGTTGACTCCTCCGCAGACGCCATCCGCGACCACTTCAACATCAACACCATCGGCCCCGTTCTGCTCTTCCAAGCAGTCAAGCCCCTACTCCAGGCCAGCAAGACCGGCAATCCCATCTTTCTCGCCATATCCACCGGCCTCGGAAGTCTCGCGGCCCAAGAAGCACTATCCGCCTTCCCTTACCCATACGGCCCATACGGCGTGAGCAAAGCCGCACTGAACTACCTCGTCAGACGGATTCATATCGAAGAAACGTGGTTGACGGCGTACGTGACGCATCCGGGCTTGGTGAAGACGGATATGGCGCCTTTCTTGAATGATCCGAGTATTGATGTTGCTTCGCTTGGTGGTGCGATTGAGGTCGAGGAGAGTGTTGAGGGGATTTTGAAGACGTTGGGTAAGGCGAACAGGGAGATTGGAGGTACGTTTCAGAATTATGATGGGTCGATTTTCCCTTGGTAGACTGTAGCACGGAAGTAGTGTAGTTTGGTATGAAGGTATACGCTCCTTAATTAAGGTTCAATCAGAAATTTAATAAAGAAATCAGAAGCTTTCCAGTGTATCATGTATTTATGGTACCGTGGTGTGAGGTCCACCAGCAGTGTTCCCGTGAGGTTGGAAAAGTGTTGCAAGAAGCGACAGTAAAACTGTTCTCACATGGATTTTACGAAAATGCGAAGGTGGAGTAAAGAGGCATGCGGGAACCTCGAATTCATCTCATCATCGCGCCTATGTAAACATCATCCACCTGCGCAGTCACGCCACGCACTATTTACAAGCTGCGGCGAACGTTCTCGACACGAACGTTACCATCCTTCTCGTAGCCAGAAGCCTGGACGGTCGCCTCAACCTCGTTAATGTCAACATGGGCGACCTCAGCCTCGTCACCATCGAAGATTTTGGCAACTTCCTCGAGGGTCGGACCTCGGGTCTCGACGTAAAAGACGCATACGAAGATCAGTTCCAGGAAGATCCAGCAAGCGTAAATAGTGTAGAACTTCCAGGTAGGCTTCAAGTGATCGAAGCCGAGCGGGTTGACGTATTGGTTGATGGTCAGAGCAACTACCACAATTAGCAATGTCTTTTGTCACTTATTAGTTTAATTAAGCTCACCTTGAATAAAGAGATTCATGACCATAAGGCCCTTTGCACGAATCTTGAAGGGTAGAATCTCGACCGTATATGCCACAAGCAGTCCGGACCACGCCAGGGCATATGCCACAGAGAAAATCCAGATCATGGCAATCACGCCTTGGCCAGCAGATTTGCTGCCAGTGGCCTCTTGCTGCGAAGAGCAAATAGTCCAGACAATAAAGGTGACACACATGGATGCGGTTGCGGCGATGAAAAGTGGGCGGCGACCAACTCGGTCGATGAGCAGGGCGCAAGAGACGGAGACGATAAGCGATAGGATGTTAAGACCACCCTGAAGACCGAGCTGCGTATCGGCGTCCTTGATGCCGATGCTGTTGTACACGTCGGTAGCGTAGTAGGAGACTAGACCGTTACCGCTCCACTGGGAGAAGAGACCAAGAGACGCGATGAGCAAGAGCCTGTACCTGTTGCCTCGGGTCTTGAAGAAGTCCAAGTAAGACGAAGTCTTTACGAACTGGTATTCCAAGCGCAATGTCTCCTTAATCTCCTCGTATTCAAACTGAACGGTGGCGTTGTTGACGTTGCCGTTGGCGTGGTACTTGATAAGCATAGCAAGTGCTTCCTCGTTCCTCTCCTTAGAGATCAACCAACGTGGTGACTCGGGAATGAAGAAGATGAAAGTCAACTGGATGACTGAAGGTAGGGCCTGGGTAAGCGCCGGAACTCTCCAGCACCAGTCGCTATCAATGCGCTTGGTGCCAAACGTCAGCCATGTACAGATGATGGCTCCGACATTCCACAGACAGTTGTAGACGGCAGTGACACGAGCGCGATGCTGAGGATGGCAGATCTCAGTAAGAAGAAGTGGCGAAGAGAGCTGGGCAAGGGAGTTTCCGAAACCCATAAGGAAACGTCCGCCCATAAAGTAGCCGAGATTCTTGGCCGCTGCTTGAATGGCGGCTGCCACGACCATGATAACACATCCAATGATGATTGCGCTTCTTCGACCAAAGTGATCGGCAACGAAAGGTGCAACTGGGAGCGAAGCGATCGACCCAATAGAATAGAGGGCGGTGAGGAGACCTAGAGTCGAACCTCCTGGGTTGTCAAAGTAGTCGCCCCATTGTGGAAGGATACGGAGGTTGTTCAACATAGATCTGTCGCTCGTCAGCTATAGGTTCTCTTCTGAGGTAAAATCTGCTACTTACCCGTCGTAGCCAGTGGTGGCGGAGGCAATGCAGATGATGAAGCAGTAGAAGTAAAGCTTCCTCAGTCCAGCATCTGTCTTCCAGTTGACACGCTCGAGTGTTGGAGCTTCAGCCTGAGCGACTTCGAGATCGGCAGTCTTTGCACCAAGAGCGCCCGCCTTGGGCTTGAGCTTGCTTGTGAAACCCATGATACAAGAGTCGAAGTCCTGAGACTTGAGCGAAGAACGAAGGTATCGGTGAAGCCTCAATGAATGACCAAACCACGGGGAGAAACCTCAAGATTTACAGTCGGTTGAGGTGCTGTGGTTGGGCTGATCGCGGCTGAGGTTGCATGGACTGACAGCTTCGATGCTCCATATATACATTCCATGATTTGCAGCGGTATACCACTATGTCGGACGATCCCTTGGCTCTGGAACAACGGCCTAGCGGACCGGTTAAATTCATGTAGTCGTGCTGTGCTTCCATGCCGCATGGAGTGGGGCGCGCGGTAAAATGCCCGAAACGGTCGCGTGGTCTTTGTTGTGGTTGGGCCGTAGCAGCTCGACTACAGGCAGGACCAAGCTTTCGCAGACTCCGGGTTGCGGTTTGCCTCAGCCGCTGCAGTATAGACAAGCAATGAGGCTCTTCGTATCATCAATATAAATTGCTTAGCCATAACGTCCTAATCTTATCAGCGCATGCTTGTCAGCAGCATGCCACGATGAAGCCCAGCAAGCGACTTTCAGCGCAAAGAATGTCAATACCAGAGGAGACTGTAGTCTGCTAACGAAACGTACTCCACTTCGACTTCCCCAGCATCTCCAGAGGCGATGGATACCTGGGGAAACTCCATGCTACGGTTGAATAGATTAACCATGCTTCTAACCTCTTACTGTCATACACCTGCCTCCGAGGTCCAGAGACCGAGATCTTGGGCCGAGCGCTTGATTGCGAGAGGCGCTATCGGGGATGAAGGTCACGGGAGCAGTGGCGTGCAATTGTGATGAGACGGTGTGGTTGGTGGATTGCGTGGCCACTGCGTGGAGGATGTCGATTTACCGCAACACGTGATGAAGCTAGTGGCCGAGTCTAGTAATCATCAGGACAAGAGCACACTTGCCCTTGAAGTGATGACCCACTTGACCCGCAAACACTCTGCCTGTGCAGCGTCCATCCTCAATCATGCTCCGCAATTTCCTGGCACCACAACCTTCAGATGTTCGCGATAACGTGGAGAACGGTTGCCCATGGGGAAACCCCATGGGCGGCTGATCTGATCACATCTCGGATATCATCCAAGGCGACGCGTGCTTACATGACGTGCGGGAATTCATTATTTTCATCAACGCCACCCTGGCCATGTCCAACCAGCGCTCACACCGCGAACTCGCTTAGATGTTACCGACGGATGGCTTGTGCGACGACGGCATCCTTCCTGTCAAGTTCGACTTCCTGGCCTGGCAATTCTTTTCTGCTCAATCAGCCTCGACATTTGTGGAGCCACGCATATCGACTGGGGCAACACGTTCCTGGGGACCCATCGGCACGCTCCAGACATTTCCTATGCAACTTAACCGCTGAGATTTGGATGCTGGGAGCGCATGCTTAAAAAGATGGCTAATGCGGCTGAAGCAGCCAATGCTTATCTGCCGCAAAGAAATCTGCCGCTGAGGTTGTGGCTGCTTGGCTGGCTCGGCTTCCATCACTTTTACCACGCATCCGCCTCTTCAAGCTCACTTGCACCAGACATTTGGTGTTGGTCATTTTACGGACGGGAAGCTGTGGTTGTACACGAGACTGACTATTTGGTCGCCCCGCGGTAGATGTGGTAGCAGACAGCGATGATGAGATCAATGCATACTGCATTTGAATTTCAGCCTTGTCGCGAACCTCATCATTCACTTTGAGCGTTAGTACACTCCTGTTGGACCAAAGTTCGCGACCTTTAACCAGACAAACTGGTTGTTGGGATCGAGTTCCTGCGCTGGTCCCTGCAAGTGACCACCAAGCTGGACCTGGCCGTCTCGAAACGGCCTTCAATAGTACGCAGGCACGGCAGGGCACCATCACCAGACCGCACAGGATCGTGCATATAGTTGCACTACCAAACAATACTCGCTAATGTTGGACGTTCTGCTGGGGATGTATTTGCATCTGCTAACACCTCCGATGGCACCTGCAGTGCTCTAGAATCGTATACAACGCGCTTATGCTCGCAGCCACAATACTACGCTACGCGTTCTCTCTCGAATATCAGCACCGTCGCATCTGTTCAGGCTAAATGCAGAGGATCTCCTCATCAGAGGTCACATGACTACGTCAGTGGCTGTCGTCACGGTGCCGTTCATTGAGGCATAATCGGTGTACAGTCGTGGGTCAGCCTCGGACGGCTTGCCGTTGGAATCGGTCGGATTTGTTGGAAGGCGTGACCACGATTTCGGATGGATGGAACAGCTCGGTAGGCCAACGAGACTCCGTCTTTGGAGGTGAACCAGCTATAAACATGGACACCTTGCCATACCGCAAGCAGAAAACAGCATACGAGGTAACAAAGCTCCAGCTAATGGCTATTACCTGCTTCATACAGTACCGAAGCCTCCTTGACACCATCCAACAGTCCTCGCAATGCTCCAGATGCGGAGTTCACAGCATCGAAGGTTCAGGAGCATTGCTTCTACGGGATGGCTAGGTCCTGTGGCAGGTTATTTGCCGGACGCCTGGCCAGTCCTAATGGCACATTTTGGTACACTGAGACACAACAGGATTAACATAGCAGTTTTCATCTTGCATCGTGATCGAAACAAAGGGTGCTATGGGTTGACGAAAATGTGAATTTCGCCAATGACTTTACCCAGCGTCCTCTTTCGATCAAGTAGAACCTCACAAAATGGCGGATATAATCGAAAGTTTTGAGCAACGATACCCTCACAGTATTGCTCGGTTGCCTGTGTTACAGGACAGCATATGCAGACGATATCATACCTGACCAGTCCTCACAACCCCCTTCACCACAAAATCTGCATGTCCACGGGGATCATGATACTGCGTCGAGTTCACCAGCTCGACTCTCGATCCTCGATACTCGCATACTCCAATCACAGCACTCTCGATCGTGACGACGCGAGTAGCACGCCGGTACAATCCAGACTCACCGCAGTCCTCGTTTGCCCGTCTGCCCCACCCGTGACAGCTCTGAGGTTGTCGAATTTCCTACAAACACAAACGCTCTCTCACTTCAACCTTTACGCCGACTTTACATGTCGCATATGAGATCGTAAATGATAAATATGAGCCCCTCTCAGCAGACTGCTCTGTCGCTTCGATCATAGCCTGCCTGCCCAAGACTTCAAGGTGGAACTAATACCAAGTTATGGCGATTCCCACACCGAATCAAGGTCCGCAAGCGCGAATAAACGAAAGACCAATCGCTTACGTACCACAGATTCCGGCAAGACTGAGACACTTTGCGACTCTTTAATCAAGTTGATAGACGGCAGAGGGGACCTCTACGAGGACATCCAGATCAAGCAGCTTGCAGGTGAGTCTCAAAGCTTCCGTTACTTTTGCACCAAGTCATAGGACTGACAGGAGTTTTAGACAACCTTGCATGCATCGCCAAGCACAACGCCGGCCCCGCAACCGTCCTAGATATCTAAAAGTTTGCCTTACTCTTGAACACTCCTGGTTCATGCAGACGGCACTTCTACTTCCTCTATGGTGGCAAGGTTCTTCTGAAAGGCAACGAGGAGGAAGAGAAGTTCATAGCTTTGAAAGGCTTGTTCACAGCATCGGCTGAGGCCATCTCGCGGATCTTGGATGATGTCTAGGTACAAAGATTGAGGAGAGCGTGATCAGACATCAGCAAATCATTTTGCTTGGTTGAAGATATACAGACAGCATGCAGTACAATGGCAACCTAGCTGCGTGAGAGTGGAAGCTTCAGTCCGGACCAACCTTAGAGGAAAGGCAATGACTCCAAACTCTGCCACACGAAGTGTAAGGATACATCTCATTATTAGACGCAAACGGTAGCTCAGCGCAGGACCAGGGAAATAGTGTCCACAGTAAGGTGACGAACGAAGCGCCTTTAGAGGATGCGTTCAGACGCCGGTGGACCTTCCTCTATACTTACATATGTCAGCTAGAGCAAAGGTCAAGTCCCCTGCAATCACACTCTCCCGACTGATACACATCCACAATTCCTGGTAACTCTTACCCTCCATTCACACATTTCAGCACCCCGGCCACCATCTACCCCACCCTCAACATCGCGCCACCACCCAAATCCACCCAATATGCCAGCTACGACACATCCACAGCATAAGCATGCTCACTCAGACTAAGGGTGTATACTTGCAGCTTAACATATCAGAATGTTGATCGTGTAGCCAGTGCGATTGTGGAGACACAAGACACCGGCAGGCAGTTGGATGCACATCGTGTATTACGGAGGAAAGGTGCTGAGTCAAGCAGTAGTTTTCGCTTCGAGATCGTATTGTATCGCAGCACTGTCGTGGTTGGCCTCAGTGCCAAAATGCATAAACCACGGGTTATGAGTGCGGATCCATATATCTCTAAGTCGAGTTACTCATCTCGCAAAACTGTCCTTGGCATTAATGCATGAGCAATATGACTGCAAACTATGTGAATCCATCTCAGATCTGCTCGAATGCAGAGCCTCAATCCATCTCATCGCACCATTTCGCGTCGATCTCACCTGCACACATCCCCGTCCCGACGCCAGTAAATGCCAAATACAACGCCGTCACCATGCACTCTTCGTTGCCGAGTCCCTCCAATCCATCTCGCCACACACTACCAGCCCCTTACTCTACCTCATGCCTGACCAAGCATCTCCCCCCAATCCGGAGTAACTACAAACTTCCCCTTAACTCTCCCAAAGCTCACTGCCTCACCCGCATCCTCCGGGACAACTCTCTCTCTTTCGGGCACAACATGTATACTCACAACCTCCTGCAAGAAACTCGCCTTATTGCCCGGCGTAAGTTCATAGCTCGTTCCGCCCCAGTCCAGCGTCGTGCGGCCCGATTGGCGCACGCGTAGCTTACCCACACACCCGCTGGCAAAGCGGGGCGCTTCGTGAGTCTTGAGCGTGTCGGAGAAGCTGCCTTCTTCGAGTTTGATTTTGGGGTCTGGTTTAGGTTGGGCGGAGGGTGGTGGGGCTGGGGGCTGAGGTGGGGCGTCTATTGGTTCCTTTTTGATGGTTGTTGAGAGGAGTTCGGGCATGAGGGGTGGGATTTGGAAGAGGTAGACGTTGTTGTCTCGTACGGTGGCTTTCTTGGCTGGGGTCATGGCGTCGGCCATGTTTACGTCGCCTGAGCCGTCGACGACGGGGATCTCCTCGGGACCTAGTTCGGCTCGTATGTGGCTCAGGTTGGATTGGAAGCGCGCCCATTCTGCCCGATCTTCGTCTGTCTGCAGAACTGGCTCCGCAGTGTTTCTTAATCTTTCTTTGTACTTTCGTTCTGCTTCTAGTGATTGTCCTTGGCGTTCGGCTGGTGGAGGCGGGGGTTCAACGATGCCAACTTGTTCGGCGTCGGCCATGTTCTCATCCTCAGTATTGTCCTCTGTCTTGACTGGTGATGTAAGCTCGTCGGAGTCTTGCCAGACGCCTTTGAAGGGCTTCTTTGTGCTTGTAGGCTCGACTTCTTTCGCCTTACCCTTGCCCTTGCTTGTGGTCTGAGCGAGAACGGCTACAGTCGGCGCTCGCCCAGTTGAAACTGCCTGTTCGAGTATCTTTGCTGAAGTCTCACTGCTTGCTTCTGTGTTGATACCAAAGGTCCGTTCCTGGTGCTCTTTCCTGCCTATCCGGACTGGCAGTGCCGTTCTCAATGGACGTGAAGTGGGTGCTGCCTCTCCCTCGTCTGATGAGATCTCAATGAGGTCAATATCTTTCCTTGGAAATTCCGCGTCCTCTTCATCCTCAGAAGACACGAATCCTCCATCCTCCCTCTTTATTGAAGGGCCACCTCCTCCGCCCCCACCACCGCTTCCTCCTGATGACCGATAGCTTGATCCTTCTCCC
This sequence comes from Setomelanomma holmii, assembly GCA_010015745.1. Taxonomy (NCBI): domain Eukaryota; kingdom Fungi; phylum Ascomycota; class Dothideomycetes; order Pleosporales; family Phaeosphaeriaceae; genus Setomelanomma; species Setomelanomma holmii. Next base: position 73,163 of record ML978226.1, read on the forward strand.
ACGCCATCCTGCTCGTTCTTTATACGTGTTGCTCGAGAGCCTGAGCCAGAACCGAAGGTCGACGCGGCACGTTGATTTGTCTTCCGATCTGGATCCAAGATTAGAACTCGATCTACAAAGCACCAATTGAGCAGTCTTACCCTCGCGTGAGCTTCCGAGCGAGAACGGACCGCTCATGGTACCGCTGTAGCCGCCTCGTCCCCGAGTTGCCCGCTCTGCGTCTCTCCTTGCTTTGAACTCCGCGTCTTTCCTCTTCTTAGCATCTGCAGCTTCTTTCTCTTTGGTTCTTGCTTTCTCGCGTTCTAAAGCTTCCTTCTCGAGAGCCGCTCGCTCCTCTTTACTTCGGCGACCAGTGAACGTGGGCTTCACTGGAACTTTCTTGCCTCCCCGGAGCGAGCCGCGGCGCACGGCTGGGGAGGCGGAGCGCGAGGGATTGAGACTGCCGAGCCGTTGTACTGGTGGACGCACAGATGATGCTGTGCCATCTTGGGGAGACGCGACTGCACTAAACACGGGCTGTTAGCTTGAGTGCGAGGAAAAGGTGATTTCATTTGACGTACGACGGGTCTATTGCAGGCGATTGCTGTGCTCCATCTGGCACCGGAGTGTTTTCTGAAGTGATCGGGGGTTTCGCATCATCATTGTCGTTTTGATTTGGCACTACTGACTGTGCTGAAGCTTCGGGCGCATCTGCTTCCTCGGTCTGTGGTGGGATCGCAACCGCTGTAGCTTCACTGCTGGCGTCTGTAGCCCTCCTTGCAGTTGCGCCGCCTCGCCCTCCACCTCGAGCGCGCGTACTACCTCTTCCTCTGGGTCTCGGTGGCATTGTTAGTGTGATCTGTGAGCGCGATTTGTGAAGGTGGCTCGAGATCCGCAAAAGTTATTTGGCTGGCTTATCGATAAGGATTTGCGAAGTGACGCGCTATCACATGTGGTCCCATGGTCAACGCTAGTCGTTCACGTAAACAGCAAATGGCCGTGTGAAGAAAGATGATATTTTGTCGTACATGGTTCCATCCATTGGGATCTGCGCTGCCCAAGTAGAGGAGTCAGTCCATGCTCTCAGTGAACTGGTCTATCAATTACAAATTCTTTCGCGTCCGAGACGAATGCAGCTCTGGAGCGGCGTGTACAAAATGGTATGCCAATACATGATTTCCCGCTCCGCCGATGCTACCGCTAGTAATGTCTGAAAAGTGTATCTGCTGAACGCCCGACGCCATGAACGTGCTTTGGCAAGTTGTTCAGAATAATGTCTCGCGTTGACGCATTAAGCAAGAAAGCCATCAGGTGGCCAGAAAGCGATAAACAGTGATAAGTGGGGTATATATGGAGCTTTCTGATGCTCTACCCTTCAACAAGGGTCTTTGGGTTTTTGCCCAACAGCTCCAGGCATCGGCGGGCAAGCGTCACGACTTCGCCCTCGCCATCTTCGTTATCTTCGTCGTCCGACTCGATATTGCGATCCGCGATCTCTGTGACCATTTGTACTATTTCGTTGGACTTGCCGATGCGCTCGATCAGTCGGTCGTCTTCGGATTCGAGAAGCTGAAGTAGGGTCCAGATAGCGATGTGCTGGAAGGTCGGGTCTCCGCTGGCCAAGAAGCGGCGAAGATAGCCGTGGATGCCGCCGGCTGGCTCAGTCCAGTTTTGGATAAAGATGGTGTAATCTCCAACTGCTAGAATTAGTTATGAACCATAATGACTGTGGGAAAACGAACCTTTTGAAGACAAGTTGCCCAACGCTGCAGCACTGTTGCCCTGAACCTCGATGCTGTCTGACTCGGTAAGAGGAATGAGAACATCGAACACTCCAAGGTTAAGAAGATGAGGCTTCAGCTCCTCGCTCAAAGCAAGGACGGCAATTGCGGCTGTCATTTCAGACTGTACTGGCAGTCTTACATTCAAGACCAGCTGTTTGCACTTCTGCACAGCACCAGCCTCGAGCACTAATTGCTTGTTCTTGTCCGAGCTTGCAGCGAGGTTGCGGAGGGTGGAGATTGCGTGACATTGGATCTCGTCGTTATCTGTCGAGCCGAGAAGATCGACAAGGGGCCGGAGGAAGCCAGCCTCGATGATTGGAGATTCGTTCGCAGGATGGATGGAGATGTTTCGTATACATGCGACGGCTGAGAGAATAAGTGGGAGGTAGGACGATTGCAGCAGGCGGAGGAGAGACGGCAGGCCGCGTGCGCGCACAATCTCGAGCTGGTAACGCTCATCGGATGCGAGGTTACGGAGCGCGAGGGCGGCCTGGCATTGCACCTTGGGCGAGGACGACTCCATAAGATGCACCAGCGATCCCACCAGTCGTCCTTCAGTCTGTGCGAGTTTGGCGCGATTGCTGGCATCGACAGCGATGTTGCTGAGGGCAGTTGTGCAGTAGTACTGAACATCGACATCTTGAGAGGAGAGGAGCTGTACAAGAACGGGAATAGCACCGGCATTGACAAGTTGTTGGCGGTTATCATCTGAGGTGATGTCAGCATGTACGAGTCTACTTTGTTCGAGCAACATACCCGAGTGTGTCATATTGAGTAGCGCACCAGTCGCATTCCTTTGCACGCGCATGTCTTTCGACTTCGCTAGCCGTGTTAGGGGTTGCAGTGCGCCAGAACGGGCTATCTTCGCCTTGTTGTCCTCGTGGGTCGCTAGGTTGGTGATACACCCAACGGCGTTGCATTGTACCTCAACGTTAGGCGAGTTCATCTGCTTGATGAGTGGCGCAAGTCCTCCAAGTGTGACAATGGCAACCTTGTTCTCCGCTGTGTAGGGTCAGCAATGTATAGTGGTGCTATGAGGGCAGACGGACTATTGACGGCCAAGTTGCCCAGCGCTGCACTCGCTGCGCGCTGCACCTCGATGTCCGGGTTCTGCAGAAGGAAGAGGATGGGCTCGAGGGTATCGCGGTCGACTTCCCTAACATCTACGTGACCTTGTCAGCTACTGCCTGGTGTTGTGCCAACAAAACCTCATACCTCTCTCTGTGATCTCGGCGAAGGTCAAGCTCGCCGACCGCTGCAAATCGATATTGTCTGAATATACAAGAGTACTCAATGCGCGTAGGGGTTCGCCGGAAAAGAAGTCGGTTTCGGCTCGCTGTGCCCGTCAGTATGCAAAGTTGCGTGGCTGGGGCAGTGAGAGCGGTACATTCTCGAGGAAGCCCAACAAGTCGGCGACAGCTTCCCGCTCGCTATCTGCTAAGACTGGGTCATAGATACTGTCTCTTGAGCGCCCTGCACGGAAACGATTAGTCATGCTGAATGGCGTGCGGGCGCTGCTGTGATGCTTACCGCCGCAGCAGGAACCAAAGCACTTGGTGAACAATTCAGAGAGCCCCATGGCGGACGGTCGTCAGGCCAGCGGGCCTTCGACGGGCTGTCTCGGGGCAGCAGCGCGTGCGAAGGAGCTGCAGACACAGAAAAGTATGCTGGACCGGCAGGCTTGAATAGCGGAGGGCGATGGTGTTGATAGCGCTGGTGTAATGGCGGTTGACGATGGCTGCGGTTCCTCACCAAGACGTGCATGCACGGACCCTGCCAGCTTAGCGCGCGATGCTCGACTGGAGCTGGAGTCCACTGCGATATCACATGTAAATAGAGAGCACTGCACGAACTCTTAATGATGTCAATAGTGCCAAACTAGAGACTTCAAAAGTTAGGGTCCATGATGTCGCGGGCCCTGAACAACCGTCGAGTTCTGTGGTGAACCAAGGCGTGTCCGCATGAACTGTCCAGCGAGAACCATGCAGGCAGACGTCACAGCCCAACCCTCGTCGGACAGTTGTAAAATGTACACCTGGCCATGGTGTCTTGTCTGGATCTTACTCGCTCCTACTCGCTGCCCTCGGCTGCATGTATGTATGTCGGCGGTCTAACGGGCCGCGCGATCGTGTTGCGGCCCTGCATGAGCTGTAGCCAACGCCGGCAACCGGCGACCCCACGGTCAGGTGGTGACATAGCCATATTTATCAACTTTTGCGAAACGACCCTTCACAGCGTACAGCCCAGCGCGGGGTAGCGAGTCCGCCAGCAGCTTGGCTCCTCACACCCCTCTCACCGACCATGATTCGCACTGGAGCCCAGCCAGTCGCCGTACGTAAAATCAGCAGCTTACGATGCTATAGGCCGGGAATTCAGGTTGCTTCCCTCACACGTGACACTGCAGGCTGGCGTGGGGGATGCTCGTCTGAAGGTATATGAATTCGGTCAGCAACAAAGACAGCCGCTGCTTCCCAGATCCTTTGCAGAGCCTTCACTGCTGCCAGCACATCTGATCATCCTTTCTACCAACAATTCACCCGCGTGTAGCGCCTTTTAGCAATCTGGCAGGCAACATCGCTGCTTTGGCGTGGCTGCAATTTGTGATTCCGGCTTTACCCTTTGCGCCGCGCAACCTTCCGACTGTCGTCGCACTGTATATTCTTACTGCCTAGGTTACCGGCGCTCAAAGAGGTTTGCATTCACTGTAAACCGATTTAATGGCCTCGAATTCGGCATCCTCACACAGTTTCCAGAAGCTTAAAATCGACACCTCGGCAAGCCCGAAACCGGCACCGTCCTCCTTCGCTTCCATCTCTCGCGACGACTTGTCGCAGCCCTTACGGAATGGCGATGTGCAGTCGCAGTCGAAACCCCAATCCGCTCCGACAGAGGCACAGAAATTATTCAGTGCCTACTCCCGGCGCGACCATCATGGCGACACCGCACCGAGTGTCCCATACGATGTTGCGGTAGGAAGCAGCGCGAGTTCAGAAGAAGACTTCGATGTTGCGCACTTTAGGCAGCGCACCACCTCCATAAGCTTCGACAATGAAGTGCGACTCGACACTGGCGACACTCTCGCGCTCGAGGTCCCCGTTCCGAAGTCCTTGTCGCGCCGCACGCACACGCCTGAGTGTGGAAGCTACTCTGACCAAGAGTACCTCGAGATGCCCTACAATGAGCGCCGGTCTCTACAGCACCGTGTCGGCGTCTCACGATACCCACTCCTACAGACGACCGTGGACAGCCTCGCAAAAGACCCCGAGTACAACGACCAGGTTGCTTCCTTGACTTCGGAGACCACCGCCTCGCCCCCACTCGAAGAAGCACGGACTCCACTCGAGACTCCGACCGAGTACATGCTGTCTCCGATTGCAGCGAGCTCTCCCAAAGAATTCCCAAGTTTCTTTTCGCAGCGCAATGGTCCCACACGAACCAGGAGCTATAGATCAGAGATTGGCGAAGATGGCAGCCTGCGCAGGACTAGTCGCCGGTCGTCTGCCCGGTCTGGTCGTTCGCTGTCTTCCATGTCGCCAGCCGCATCCTTTCTTGCCCGCTACAAGCCGTCTGAGGCTCCGTTGAAACAGAGTGAGCCAGATGATGAAGGACAGGGCATTGGTTACGACAGCGAGTACATCATTGGCAAGCAGATCGGTTATGGCGGCTTCAGCATTGTCAAAGAAGTCACGAGCATGGAAAATGGGAAGGCCGTGGTCAACGCCGTCAAAATCGTGCGCAAGCAATTGCAACAGAAGTCTGAGTTCGAAAACGAACAGATCCAAACACAATTCGATCACGAGGTCGAGATCTGGCGATTCCTGCGACATCCGTATACACTTCCATTGCTTCGAGTGTACACGACTGACTTTGCAACTTTTTGCATCACGAAATTGAACAAGGGTGGTACACTGTTCGATATTGTTCGTGACGCACGTCGCCAGAAGGCGGCGGGGCTGCCCAAGCATCTTGTCAAGCGCTACGCATATCAGCTGGCATCGGCGATGCGCTACCTTCATAACGATGTTCAGGTAGTTCATCGCGACATCAAACTCGAGAATTGTTTGGTGGATATGACTGTTCCCAATGCAGAGAAAGATGGTGGCGACGTGCTGTTGTGCGACTTTGGCATGGCAGACTTCATTGTTAGCGACCAGCGCGATGGCCCAGAACCGCACTCCATTGGCGACAATCAAAACATTGGCCCGGCCGAAACTAGCACTTCGGTCGCAGGCAGTCTACAGTATGCAGCACCTGAGCTGTTCAACGCTGCAGGACCCGTATTTTCTACGGCTGCAGACATTTGGGCCTTTGGAGTGGTTCTTTATGCATTGATTACTGCGAGTCTTCCATTCAACGAAGGCCTGGACATCAAGACGACAGAGAAAATTCTCGAAGGCAGGTGGGACGATGAGCCCATCCGACATGCTGAATCCGTCAACGATGGCGGTGTGGAAGATGTGTTGGCGCTGCTTTGTGGTTGTCTCGATCTGGACGTCGAGAAGCGCTGGTCCGTCCAAGACATTCTACAGTGTGCATGGTTCCGCGATTGTGGGCAACAGTACGAGGATGTATCTCGTTCTTGGGTCCCTGACTCCTAGAGGTCTACGCATTTCCTGTTTTTTCAGCGACATCCTCAGGCAGGCCTCGTCCGGTTGCATTCGGCTTTGGATACCCAGTTTCGCATCGTCTGACTTTCCATCTTTTCATTCTTGTCACTTTCGCGCCTTCATGGTTTCCTTGGATACCCTGCTCTTTCGTCTCACCGGTCGGCTGTTATTCTTCTTGCATGGCGTTTGCCATCGGAAAAGATCGTTTGGGAGGTCTCCGCGATCAAATGACTTACGATCAAATGTTTGTACTTCCAAAACTGGCGCATCAGTTCTTGAAGCGGCGCAATCAGAATTGTACGAGAAATTTGTAGTTCTAATCCACATACATAATACTATCCGTACCATACCAGCTACTCAAGATATTTGTGCCACATCAGAGTATTGCGCGTGCTCGTGGCTCGAGTCGTTGTCGCTCAATGTGTTACCTGATACACGAAATATGCACAAACCATCGGTCTGGTGACTGTACGTCGTTGTTGACTTCCCACTTCTCTTGATGGCCTATCGATGGCGCCTACCCATTCGGTTTCATGCCTGGTCGCAATTGCCCCCATCACCTGACACGCCACCCACACACTTCCATTCCGCCCACCACCCATCTCTCGCCGCATTCGCCCCGCTGCATTCAACACTTATCGTGCCTTTCATCATCCAGCTCTTTGTGACACCTACCTATCCTCGATCCCGCATTCCGTCGCTACGGAAGATAGCACAATCATCGAGTCAAAATCATGTCACCCGTACTCTCGAATACCGATCAAATGTGTGTATTCCACCATTTCTCGACAGCGCAATGAGGACATCACGAGGATTGTGAATGCTGCAAGGCTTGAAGAAGACTCCCCAATGGCGAACATTCCGCTTCCTCAGATGGACAGCTTTTGAACTCGATAAGGTAAGCGCTGAACGAAGCAGAAAACAGAATCTCTGAGTGACCTATTCGATCTAATCTCTTTTCTCTCGAACGCAGATGACGAAGCTCGAGGCGTGAGGGACGAAGTCAGCACGGGATGATTTTCAACCTCGTCTGGCTGGGCTAGGGACTGGACCGGTTTAGCAGGCACAGCCTTATCCGCTATGCAAGGCGTCCCGCCGCAGATGCGCTCGACCCCGTTAATCTTAAATCCTTGCCAGGCAATGCTTCGACTCGAAGTGCGGAAATCCGCTCTGGTCGAGGTCGATGGTGTCTCGGGCTCCATGTTCTGACTGCTAATCGCAATACTGGAAAATCTCACACGATGCGCACAGGATACCTGAGGTACATGCAGTTCTCCTTGCACAAGCCGTGGGCATCGGAGCGTCTAGCCCAACAGATTGACGTCTGGTTTTCGCAAAGCCTAATAGCCTACCGTTAGGCGACAGCTAGTGGTGCTTATTTTGGAAAATGATGCTGTCAACAGGAGGCTCTCGGACCCTGTTTGGTAGCACGCTTGTGCCTTTTGATTTGTGGTGATACAGCCATGACGATTTCGTGGACAACAAGAATCTGTCCAAAAGGTGCTACAAAGCATCACCACGTGGCTTAACCAGATCAACAGCACACGAGGAGAGTTTCCTGGTGTCTCACCTTCGGAAATTGGTCGCCTGAAGTTGTTTTGGCATATGATCCTCATTACATCGCCCTTTTCAGCCTGGTCGCTCACGTCCAATTCCCATACTGGCCCCCATCATGTGGCGTCCAGCCCCTGCACGTCTCAAGGCTGGGTGCAGGGCGCTCTACCTGCATGTCGACGGTGAGATCGTGGAAGATCTGTATATAAGCTCCGAAGACCATGGCGCCCCACCTGTTTGGAGCCGCTTTCTCGCCAAATTTTCCCACCGCCAACAATGCATTCGTCTCTGCTGGGTGCGCTGGGCGCGCTCCTTGTCACGGCTGCTGCGCAAGTCAACTCTACCTTCAGCCCGGCGCGTCCTCCGTCGATACCACTTGCCGTCAAGAATCCGTATCTCAATGTGTGGCTACCAGCGGGATCGAATGCAACCAGGGGAGGTTACCTGCCAGGACAATGGCCGTCTTTCTATGAGTATACATTTCACTGGTTAGTTTCGCGAGATTGAGACTAACATTGGAGTAGCGGAACATGGCTGGGTTGGACCGGTATGATCCGTGTGGATGACAAGACGTTCGATTGGATGGGAGCACCGAATGCTATTCCGAGGGCCAACCAAACATCGGTTGAGTATACATCAACTAGGAGCATTTTCACTATTCGCGCAGACGGCAAAGTCGAGATCAAGATTACCTTCTTGTCACCACTCACACCGACCGATTTCAAACGCCAGTCTTTGGTCTTCTCGTACATGCAAGTCGAGGTTTCCTCCGTAGATGGTTCAGACCACAAAGTCCAGATATACACCGACATCAGTGCCGAATGGGTTTCAGGCAGTACTGCATCTATGGCAGAATGGAGCTTTGGCAGCACGCTAGACGGAGTCAATTACCACAAAGTTTGGAGACAGGACCAACAAGTTTTCAACGAACTCAAGGACCGGGCTGAGTGGGGAAATGTGTACTATGCTACTGACTCCGTAGACGGACTCACTTATCAGTCTGGCTCCGACGTCAGCGTTCGTGGCGCGTTCAACAAGACTGGAAAGCTGGGCAATACCCAAGACACGAAGTTTCGTACAATCAACGACAATTGGCCCGTCTTCGGATACGCAGTCGATCTTGGTTCTGTGGGCTCAAAAGCGACCTCGAATCTATTCACAATCGGTCTTTGTCAGAGTGATGCGATTCAGTTTCTCGGCAAAGATGGACTGAAGAATGTGCCTTCGCTCTGGACTGGCTACCACAATGACGACTTGGCTGCATTATCGTTCTTCCACAAGGACTACAATGAGTCGAGTAAGCTCTCGACCCAGCTTGATGACAAGATTTTGAAGGATTCGAAAGCTGCAGGTGGTGACAACTATGCCACTTTGACGACTCTTGCAGCACGACAGGCCTTTGGAGCTACGCAGCTGGTTGGCACAACAGACAAGCATTATTTGTTTTTGAAGGAGATCTCCTCTAACGGCAACACTCAGACAGTGGACGTCATCTATCCAGCGTCGCCAATCTTCCTCTATACGAATCCCGAGCTGGTGAAGCTTCTTCTTGACCCTCACTTCGAGAACCAGGAGAGTGGACACTACCCCAACAAGTTCGCAATTCATGATTTAGGCACACACTACCCGAATGCAACTGGACACGAAGACGGTCAAGATGAGTAAGTACAGCCTGCAGAATATAAATGAAGCCAACACTAATTTACAAGCATACATATGCCTGTTGAGGAATGTGGAAACAATATCATCATGGTATTGGCCTACATTCAGCGTTCTGGGGACACAGACTACATCAAGGCGCATTACAACATTCTCAAACAGTGGGCAGAATACCTTGTCGAAGACAGTCTTCTTCCTGCGGAACAGCTCTCCACCGACGACTTCGCCGGCCATCTCGTTAACCAGACTAACCTAGCGCTGAAAGGTATCATCGGTCTTGAAGCGATGTCGCAGATATCCAAGCTTGTCAACGAAACTGGCGATGCACAAAACTACACAAATATCGCGCATGATTACATCAACAAGTGGGCCAACCTAGGTATCAACAAGGCTGACAACCCGAATCATGCAGTTCTGAACTACAACAATGCCTCGACCTACGGCCTCCTCTACAACCTCTACAACGACCGCCTTCTTGATCTCAAACTCGTCCCTCAGGAGATTTACGACATTCAATCTGCGTTCTACCCCACCGTTAAGCAGAAGTATGGTGTTCCACTCGACACTCGGAACCAATTCTACACCAAGGGCGACTGGGAAATGTTCTGCGCAGCCATCGCAAACGACACAACGCAAAAGATGTTCATCGACGACCTCGCAAACTGGGTAAACGAGACACCGACAAGCAAACCCTTTACGGATCTCTATGAGACCGACGACGGCGGCTTTCCAGGTATCGAATTCAAAAACAGACCTGTTGTGGGCGGCATGTTTGCGCTGCTTTTGCTTGACAAGGAGGGTTATATTGCTCCTCCGAAAGTACTGTAGGTTTTTGTCCTTTCCACGCGCGCGTTGCTGCGTTGATTGCTGCATTTACTGATTTTTGTGCCCTATTAAGGACTAATGGTACAAGGGCCAAGAATGGCACGCAAAATGGTAATGGGACGCAGGGGCAGAATGGAGACAAGAAGAGTGCGGGATCGAGGTTAGGAAGTTGGTGGGTCAGTACGGTGCTGCTTGGTGCTCTGGTGTCGTTCTTGGTATGATACCTGCCAAGCTTGTTCCTGACTTTGTTTCGCATCTTAAGATACCACTGCTTCGACTTTCATCAGAGAGGTATATACTCCATTTGGTCTCCATCAGCAGCCACTTCCCATACTCAAGTTCGACCAAACAATACTCCCCCCCGCTTCAACCGCGCATTTCCAGTCTCTCTCTCTTCTCACATCCTAATCACTTCTTCCCTTTCTCCTCCTTCTCGCCATCATCCTCCCCTTGCCCTTGCTCATCCGCCACTTCCTCCAACGCCTTGTCCGCATCCACATTGCCCTCAAACTCAACGTCCTGCACCCATTGCTTCGCGAGGATAAATTTCCAAACCACGAATCCTGTCGCGCCGAGTACAGCGCTCGTGCTTACGATGCTCCGAACAATGCCCCATATTGTGATATGTGCGATTCTACGTAGTACAGGGGATATTAGAGCTTGCCGCTCGGGCTGTGTGTGGTCAGCATCATTCCATCAATACTACCCTGGTCCTCATCATCCGTGAATCTAGGCTATCCCAACGTCCAACAAAGCTTCGCACCCAACCACACTAACCAAACCCAAAGGAACATTATACGTACTTCCAAGTCCGGATTCACGGTATACAATAATGCCACCAGCACAAGTAATATGAAAAACAGCAGAATCACAGTCAGGACCTGCACGACGGCGAGGATGATGCTGATGTTGCGCGTCGTTTGTAAGACTTTAAAACCCGCGGCGACGAGGGGCGTGACTTCTTCAAAGGCCGCGTTGATTTGGCGCGAGTAGGGGAGACCCATGGTGGCTTGTCTTGCCTACTTTGCGTTTGGGTGGGGGTGGTGTGTTTGTATTTTGTGGATGATGTAAAATGTAACCTGAACGTTAAATTGTACAGATATGATCAGATGAGGTGCATACTAAGAAAAGGATATACTGGCGTGTGCGCGCATCACGAATTATAGCACCAACTATTCCGTCTCTATATGCACGATTACCGTTGACGGGCTGGAGGGTTGGAGCGGGTTGACGTCATGCTTAAAAGGTGAGAATGGGGTAGCAGGGGTGAATGTATGTTACACCAATCATGAGCTGGGAAACGACAACCACCGGTAAGCCATGCAAAACGTGGATCGCGAACATGTATCGAGTGACACACTAATTTAATTGAGTTGTTTTATAGTATTTATGTGATCTTTCAGCTTTCAAATTCCAGGTAGTGATCCAAGAACATCCTACACTTCTGCGGTCTCCATTTGCAGCGCCTTCTCACCCTTTGCATCACTTGCTGCGGCCTCCGCCTCCGCAAGCCCTAGACTCTGCGCAATGTTGTAAAGTCGCGTCTTCTCTTCATGTGCTGTAGTGTCATCAAAGACGGCATCCATTTCTTCCAAAGTCTTGCCCTTTGTCTCTGGGATGATGAACCACGTGAAGAAAAACGCGATGAGCGCGAAAGCTGCGAAGAACAGGTACGTGCCGTATCCGATCGTCTCAAGCATGTCAGGGGTGACGAGACCGATGATGAATTTGCACTGGGCTCGAAGTTAGCAGCGATCACACATGCAATACATACGTAGACTACTTACCATCCAAGTCGAGGACGTAGTCAAAGACATAGCCTTAGAACGATTCCCGAAGTTGTAGATTTCTGATGGCAACCCCCATCCTATGGGCGCCCATGAGTATGAGAAGTTGACGTCGTAGATATAGACGAATGCAATGCCATGCCCGTCCAGCCGGCCGCGGGGTGGTCCCTGAGTGTGTCGCCATAACCGCCGATTATGCCGCCTACAATAACGAGCGAAATGAATGTTCCTGCTACACCAGAGAGAAGCAGGGGTTTGCGCCCAATCTTGTCGATGAGAAACAGGGCTGGCAGCGTTGATAGTGTGTTTACAATACCATAAACTCCAGTGGCCAGGAGACCGCTCGTCTTGCCTGACAATCCCAACTGGCCAAAGATGGTTGGGGCATAGTAAACAATGGCATTGCAACCGATGAACTGTTGAAAGAACATAACGCAGCACCAGATAGCTGTGCGCTTGAACGACGGCCAGGTGGAGAACAGTGTCGAGTAACCAGCGATGTATAGGGACACGCCCGACTTTCCAGGGAACTTCTCGCGGCTGTACTGTTCCTCGAAGATGACTTCAGCCTTGATGGCAAGGTTCTCCTTCTGCAGTATCTCATCATCGGGATTGCGTTGGCGAACGGTTGCAATCGCTCGGATGCCAGCCTCTTCATTGTCGCGCATGCAGTAGTAGCGAGGGGACTCGGGGAAGAAGATCATGCCTATCCCAAGCACGAGAGCAGGGAAGATTTGAAGAGCGAAAGGAACTCGCCATGCTGCATCTGACTGACCAGTGCACTCATTAGGGCCAACATCGCTGCGTGGGTCGAAGGTTCGATCTGAAGCTGTGCCGCCGGTTTAAGGAATATCGGGTGCACAGCGGGTTCCGCCGATGTACTGGGTACCGTACTCGAGCCAGTAGGACACCAAGATACCGAGGGTAATTGAAAGCTGGTGAAGCACGACGAGTGTGCCTCTAATGCCGGCTGTGGAGACTTCGCTCATGTACATCGGCACGATCATGGTAAGCATACCGACCGCGAAGCTAGCAATAGCACGACCAGAAAATGCCATATCGATGTTCACTGCACCAGCCTGAAGTGCAGATTCGAGGGTGAAGACGACGACGGCGATCAAAATGCCGCCGCGTCGTCCAAAACGGTCTGCGACAGGTCCGTTGACCAAAGATCCGAACCAAGCAGCGAGCAGCAGGGTTGAGACGAACCATCTTTTGAAATTCGCGTCGACGGCGATGCGAGGAAATTTCGCGGCGAATGACTCCATTGTCAAGACTCCGCTCATAACTCCTTGATCATAACCGAAGAGGAAGCCTCCAAGAGATGCGAACTAGTGATAATCAGTTTCACAAGACAACAAAGTCGGCACAGAGAGACTTCATACAGCTAATAGCCCGAGAAGGTATGGGTTCTAGCGCAACTCCTTGTAGAGGCTTTTCTTCTCAGTGGCACCCAGGCCGGTGTTCTCGACGTGTAGTTCGGATGCCATAGTGGGCCAAGATCAACGACAATGGGGAATTCGACCCAAGAGACTGGAATGAGGAGAAGATGGGGAAACTACGATTGTGGAGTACAGCAAGTTTATATAGAGGTCTGAAGATGTAGTCGTCTAGCACGCGCTGAGCACGAGTCAGAACAGCGGACGACTCTCACCCGAACCCATCAGAGCAACCCGATGTGCATCGTGCAAAAGCAATCCTCAACGGTGCCATGGAGTCCCCGCAATGCAAGGCTAAGATTGACCCACATGACTCGCGTGCCGAGAGTGGGAGCATCAGCATGATTTGGTCGGGCGACAGGCGTCCGAAGCGATTCAACGCTTTCTAGGCGAGTTCATATGCTGCGCAAATCGTGCATACCGCAGCTTGAACAGCTTTGTTCATTACCGGGTCGTATTTTCCTTCGTTTCCGCACACTCTATACTCTTCGTACCTTCGGTGAACTTTCTCCAAAGATGGCGAAAGACTTGACGGTGGATACCCTTGACGAGCCCATACTCGATCTGGCAAGGCGCGTTGAGAAGCTTCTGTTGCGCCAAGCAAGCCACCCTCATCAGCGAACCCTCGTTGCTCTGGCTGGCGTGCCCGGCTCGGGTAAGAGCACAGTCTCCCATGCGCTTATTGCCGAGTTGGCCGCCCGCGGTGTTCGCAATGTCGCTGTCGTCCCTATGGTGAGTTAGCCCTGGTCTTGTTGCTGTTGTTGAGCTTACAATTTCAGGATGGCTTCCATTACACCAAAGAAGTGTTGTCGACCTTCGAGGATGCCGACAACGCATTTCGAAGAAGGGGCGCACCGTTTACGTTCGATGTGGAAGCTTTTGGGAAGCTCGTGGTTGCGCTGAAGACAACGCCTGTGACAACACACACAGAGCCGGACACATTCATTGCAGCGCCGAGCTTCGACCATGCACTCAAAGACCCTGTTGATAACTCGATTTTGATATCATCTCGGACGCGGCTAGTCATCGTTGAAGGCAATTACACGTTGCTAGACCAGGATCCGTGGAGGAAAATTGCGCAGAATTGCGAAGAGAAGTATGTCGTCATGTGCTCATATTGACGACGTCGCTGATACAGGACAGATGGTTCGTTGATGCTCCCATCGGGATAGTCAGACATCGTCTTGCTGAACGTCATCTCGCGGCCGGTATCGAGACCTCGGTAGAAGCCGCTGAGCGAAGAGCAGAAGAGAACGACATACCTAATGGTGCGACGATTCGGAAACTGTTGATCAAACCGGGTGTCGTCATTGAGAACTGACTCGGGTTTGGGGCATTGTGAAGGCGGCCGGAAGGACTGTCCATCAGAAGGTTTGTGTATTGAGGTCCCAATCGAGAGAGTCGAAGAGCTCGCTTGTCTCGACAGACCACGGAAAGGTGCTGAGTGTGTCTTGACTCAATTGGAAGTTTGGTAGCAGACCAGGCTCAGTGTTGTCACTGGTGATGACTTGATCCAATATGCCAACGCAGCGGGCAGATAGCGAGTCATCACCAAGATTGTCCTTGAAAGTCTTTCGTGCCAGACGGATGTCTTCATGCCACTGTTGTACATCTAGAGCTTGGGGGAAGCTTATGACACAGAGAATGATGACGAGCGCCGAATGAAACAGGAAGTACCTTAAAATCGAACTCGATGTTAGGACAGTGTACGACTTCGACATATGTGATCAGACTTACGTTGCGTACCCTAGAGGACGATGTCCTGAGTCAGCTATAGTTCACATGCGTGGTGTAAACTAGAGATTGCTTACAGCCTTCCAACCTCGTCAAGCCTTGCATGGAGTACTCGTGAATGGACAGTATGGTAGAGTGAGCAGCATCAACGCATACGCGTTCACATTCTTCTTGCTCGAGTTGTGCAGACGACTCCGACACTGCGCCGCTGCTGATCGCTCGTTTCAGTAGGATGTGCCGAAAAACTATGATTTTGAGGTTCCAGTATCGCCACCAGAGACGAGATCGAGCAAACAAAAACCAGCGATGTTTGCATGAAGGCTGGATATTTGGTTGGAAGTATGATGGCAAGGCACGAGCCCACGTATCCATGGTCGTTCCAAATGATAGTGCAGTCTCGGCAGATAATCCAGGATCCACCAAGAGACGATTGGAAATGTGGTTCGTCTGCACGTGGAACTCGCTCTGAGCATTCAGCGACGAATACAATGTTGGCTCGAGTGACTCCAGCGGTAGATCTATGGTCCTCGGAGTAAGAGCCTGTAGGCCATTATGAGTTTGTGCAGTAGCGGCAGGGTAGTACAAAGCTTACCTCGTCTTCAACATTCAGTACGGCATGAACGTTCATGGAGTCATCGTGTGGAAGTAAAATCACGCGACCGAAGGTGGTTGACGCCCCACTGTCGAAGATAAACAGGCCCCACCAAACTCTACGTCGGATCTCCCGGTCGACAAGACTTATGTTCCAATGGGGCAACTCGCGATGAAGCGCAAGACTGAACGCGGTACGAACAGCAAGTCCAAGCAGATTCCATCCGGTATTAGGACTGTTTCGTTTCTGGCTAAGGTTGCTTAACAGCACGAGTGCTTGCACCGAAGTGAGGTTAGCTGCCTCGAAAACACTTTCGTGCTGACCCATCGTCAAAGCTTGACGATACAGGTAGTCCTCAAGACCAACTTGATCCTTATTCAAAGTCCACGCTCCGAGCGCCAGGACGGCGTGGTACAGCATGTCCCACGATCTCTTAGATGGCCGAGGAATGATCTCATGGTATTGAGCCCGAAAAGTTGCTTCGTGCACGAATGGGTAACACAGATGATAATCGTGAAAGTAAGCGTCTATGAGCGTCGACGACAGCTGGTGCGTCAGTGCAGCGTGTGAGATCTGTGACGATGCTAGCACGCCCTTAAATGCGTTCGAGGTTTTGGTCGGCTGTACTTGCTCTTGTGCCAGAGATTGATGCAGGAAGCCTGCCCAGTCAAGTAAACACCGCAGGAACACGACACCTGATGTTGATCCAAGGTAGCCCACACCGGTCGGTTCCACGGAAAGTGCAGCCATGCCGTCGGTGAGGCTGTCCAAGCTCAAGTTCTCCTCTTCCCAGTTAAAGCCATCTGCATTATTAGGTACAGCCTCAGGGATGATTGGCTCACGGGCAACATTTTGTGAGCTAGTAGGTGAGGCGGCCGTGAGCCGGAGAGCTTCAAACGTGGGGGATGGCAGGGTAGCTTTTGCGAGGTCTGGCGACGACAAGACATCATCAACATTGATACCGGGTAGGAGCTGCGAAACGAGGTTTTCCAGGCTCGCTAAACGTTTCTCCACGCTGGACAAATGCCTAAGCAATGCTTAGCTGGCTGTTCTTGGGGAATCTGATGATACCGCCCACACTCGTGTTAACGGAGACCGAACAATCTTGCCACTATAGTGGCATATTGAGCCGCTGTGTGCGCATGAGCTGCACGTGGGTGCCTCTTTAGAGCACTGAATGGGAGTCAGCAAGGCGGACAACCTGAGAGCGAACGCGAGCGAACCTTCAGCTTCTTGTGGCGACACCGGTCACACTGCACCAGTCGTCAGTGGGAGCTGTCGCATTTGAGTATTATACGCACAGAAATCACATCCCTTCCGCTAGCTCTTCGATGCTCCATCCACGAAAAAAGCCTGGTGTGGTGAAGGAAGACAGGTGACGCAGGTACAAGCGGCGAATAATCTGGGGTGCAGCTCTTGTCCGAAGTTGCCCCGAACGCCGTCCTACGAAGTAATTCGTCCTGTCAAATTCCTATCCTTCCACACTATCGCACATTGCCTGATGAGTTTTGACGCCAGCAAACTTCTACACACGGCAATATGCGAAACCGAGAAGAAAAGTCGGATGATCACGTCGTGACTGCATAGCATGGTGGGCAGTGCTTGCATCTCAAAATCCGCTTACACGTTGATATAGGTCAATTTAGCACAGATGTAAGCTCTCCTGGCCCGGCTTTTCATCACCTTGTAGATTTATAGGAGATCTGACGCCTAGGGTCCATGTGTCTTGCGCCAATGTCTTCTTCTCTCTACCATCCAAGCGACCCTGAAGGCCATTCAAGTAACCAAGAGATCCATGCGCCACGTACCCGACGGTGATAGTTTAACACCTGAACACACACGCAATATCGGAATTCCTCAAATCCCCTCCATGTTCAGCCTTGCAATCCAACACATCCCTCGTCCAAGCATCCCAATGACACAAACCCGGACTAAACCCATCATCCGGCGTGCCCGTATCCCACTGCCCCTGATCCCAGCGGAAATACACCTTGTCGTCCTTGTAGTACGTCATATACAGGCCATCTCCAATTCCAGTGAGACGCTTGATACGCCCGTCGATGCGGCCCACGCCGTTGGGGAAGCGCACGACTGTCTGACGCGCGGCGTCTTCGATGCTGTACAGGTTGCCGAACATCTCAGTGTGCCAGGACTCGTCGGGGTTGTATAGGCATTGGTTGGTGAGGGTCATTTTGAAGGAACAGACGCCGTGGGTGTAGTCTTGGGTGAGCAGGGAGCCGGCCATGTCCGTTGTGTCGGTGGTGATGAGGTTAAGGAGGTCGGGGATGTCGTTGGGCTTGGTGACTTTGGAGGGGGTGGCGTTGTCGGCGTAGTATTTGCAGTCTATGTCAAAATTCTGGCAGGGCTCAGCAACAAAATCTGGATTTGGAAAGTAGGAACTTACGTCGGAGACGACCTTGTCAAGGTTGCAGGCCAAGGACTGTTCAGCACCTGCGACAGAAGCCGGAGCTGCGAACGCGGTGGCCAGCAAGAGTGCTGCCGCTACGGCCGAGAGCTTGGAGAACATCATCCTGAGAGAGTAAGTAGCAATTCACGGTTTGTGTTTGAGAGCGCCTACTTGGATGGTAAGAGCAGGGTCGACGGAGATCGTGCCTGAAGGATGAGGAGTGTCTGTGTAGAAGGTGATAGAAGCAAAGTGCTCAGTATTTGTTGTAGAGAGTACGCTGGGAGAAGAAGTTATGTTGAGGAGAAAACAAATCGAGGGAGAGGAGGGCAGTTGCGTCATGCTCAAATTACCGTAGTCATTGGGTAGTCAAGAGCAAACGGAAGCTCGCGGTCCGCTGTGAACTATAGAAGGCGTCATGCGATATGACCCAATCACCACTCTAGAACAATGCCGCGAAACATCATCAGGGCTTACTAGGCGAGGGAGACCGATGTCTCGACACATTGAAGATCTCTCCCTCAGCCTGTTCTGGAGATGTTCAGTTGCCTAAGATGACTGTATAACGTCGCGCAACACTCTAACGGTGTGACACTCATCAACTGTATCTGCGGTCTTTACCATAAGAGTAGTAGAGCTATATATTAAAGGTACAATCTCGTGACAAGCGTGCAATTCGTCCTTCGCTATGACCAAGGCGAGTCGCATCACAGTTTGATGCCAACGGCCAAGGTCGTGCTGCTTGAGCTCTTAAACCACTTTGTACCACTGTCCTTTGCCTTCAATCTTGTTTAAGCGGGATGGGTTCCATGGCGTATTGATTCTCAATTCACCGGGAACCGGGGACTTCTGACAGTAGTTGAAGTATATTGAACAATGTAACGGTTTGGGCCTTGCCCAGATCCACTCTAGTATGAGTTGGGATAGCTCATGTACGGCCATGTATATAAGCAGTTCTGCCCGCCTCAGATAGTCAATTAAGCGCAGTCCTCCCCCTCCGTACCGTTACAAACAAGATCAGTGCAAGAGAGGTGTCGCGGGATGCCACAATGGCAGAAGTGCGTATTGATCCGCCAAGTATGAAGATGTCTAGTAGTAGATGGAGCTTTCCACAAGAAATAAGCAACGCCGTGCTTTTCCGTTTCATGACGTTAATACAGCATCTGCGCTCATTGGGCACATCCGTTCAAGCCGGATATCCATCCTTCCCTGTCATAGTCCGTTGATATTTCATCAGGGGGCTTAATATCCATCAAGTCCTCCGTGTCCACTTCCCGCCCTGTTTCGAACCCTAATCAATGCCCACCATCCTCAACTCACGACGTACTCCCCGGCGGCCCGCCCATATTCAGCAAAATATCCAACATATCCATCCCACCCACATCCGGCCCCATCGCCGTCTGATTGATCTCCGCACCCCACTGATCCAGCAGCGGGTCGAGTGGTAACGCGAGCCAATCCTGGTCCTGACCCGCGCCCCAGCTCGCGCCACTGTTGGCCCACTGGGTCCAGTTTGTGTTTCCGTTGCTGCTAGTGTTGGAGTTGTTGGTGCTGAAGGTGGTGTAGTTTCCTGGCGGCGGCATGATGGAAATGGAGTTGGAGTTTGGGTCGTACGGTTCGGCGGATATGCCCCAGAGTGAAGAGGAGAGGGGCGTTGCGCGGCCGGAGGCGGTGAGGCCGAGGGAGGGTGAGCCGGGGACGGAGGTGTTTGTGCCTTGATAGTTTGTGTTGGAGCCTATGTACGATGGTTGGAGGTGGTTGGTCTGGCCGAGGGGAGCGGGTGGAGGCATAAGCGGAGCTTGGATTGGGCTTCGACTTCCAGCTCGTGAGATGCCAGTGGAGCCGTTGGCGGCCAGGCGGACAAAGCGGGAGCGGATGCGGTGAGTGAGGGTCTCGACGAGGTCGGCGAAACGGTTTCCGACGTGGACATCGTCGACGATGCCCTGACGGAGAGCGGTGACAGCGTCACTGAGGAGATTGAGGCTGATCGCTACATCTTCTTCAGTAGCGCCGAGAGCAAAGGTCTTCAGCAGGATGATGGCTACGCTGACGATGCGGAAGAATGTTCGCACCGGAGCATGACGAAGATAGCCGCCTGGATGCAGGCCGTCGACAACAATCTTAAGCACATTGCGCGAGGCATCAATGACTTCGTTAATGTAGTGCCGGTCGTTGGCGTACCATTTGACGAGTGTGCTGAAGGGTATCGCATTGCCGTTGTCGCCGTTCGTCGCCATGCCATTCGTGGTACCCATGCCGTTGGGCTGGGCGTGGGTCTGCAGGGGGGTATTGTGCGTACATCGTTCGACCACAGCTTGAAGCGCGAGCGAGTTCAAGTATACACGTGTATACTCAAACTCGATGATCAGCACATGGCGAAGTTGTGTTGGCACTGTTCATGGTCAGCCACTGATTGGGAACAAAAAGAACAATAAGTCTCACCTTGCGTCGCACGATCAAAGCAAGTTTTCCACTCCATTAGCGGTCCTTGGAAAAACTTGAGCATCTCCTCGTATAATCCTGACTTGAGTAGCTCCCTTGTCTTGCGTCTGTTAGAGAACAATTTCAAGTTGCCCATCTCCATAATCTTTGCGATGCGCTGCCAGAAGTCGAGGACAAGATCTTGTACGGCGTGGCGTTCCTGAGTGGCAATCGACTCGAGTGGAAGACGTTGGCCGTCTGACCGCATGCCAAATTGTGGTGGAGGTGCCTTGATGCGATTCACGCGCTCCGAGTACAAGTCGAGTGGTGTCGGCCTTCCGATTAGTGTCTCGTCGCGGTCGATCTTTGGTAGCATTGATGTCAGGCCCAGTCGCCCACTCGTTTGGGTCACGTATATAATAAGAAGATCTCGCAAATGGTTCTTTCGCCGGTAGTAGGCCTTTACAGTGGCGTGCGATAGATGCTGGTTAGCATCCTCAAACTCCTTTTCGCTGGTGTCATCGAAAACACCAATCTCGAAGGCAAGAGTCATTGCGTTGCCAAGCAACATCCAGCACATACGGTCGCTTCGCCAACATGGTTCCAGCCAGCTGTCGATTCGCTTATCTCCCACACCTTTGTACATATCTGCCTTTGGTCCTGTCTCGTAAGGATCATCGGGTACCACGAGTTCGTCATCATCGTCACCAGGTGGGAAGTGGAGAGCACGCGGGTGCCATTCAGTGAGAAGCATTAGACTCTCCACGGTGCCGAGCGTGCGGAGACCCTTGCGAGATAGCGGGTTCACATCGGATCCAGGTTGCTGCCCAGCTCCGCAGAAGCCTCCACCAAACTGCTCCTGGCCAAAGATCATGCGGTCAATCATGCCCTGGAGGTACTTCCATAGCTTCTCATGGATGAGATATGAGCGAGATTGCGCGCCGACCGAGCCGCTTGGCTGCGAATATCTGGCTGCGATTGTGAGTAATGTTATGACCAACATTGGCTCCTCCTTCAACAGCTTCCCGTGCATGGCGTGGTCGCGATAGTCCGGCACGACGATCGGCGTTAGCGGCGACAGGAAGGCATAGAAGTAGTCAATGTACGCAATCGCCTCCTTTGCTGTGAGCCATCCTGCGCGGACAAATCGGAACTTTGTCCACGCCCGGACAGCCTCGGTGAAGGCGACCTCGTTTGGCGGGTCTGGCAGCATGGGCTGAGATATAGCTGGATCGACAGTAGACTCGGCTAGATGGGGTCGCGAGTTGTTGCGCGCATAGTTCGTGTTCGCCTGCGGGCTGGCGAGGTTCGTTTGCGAGCCGGGTGTGCTGCCCAGTGTCGGCCGCTGCATACTCGAGGTGCTGCCCGTCCTCTGGTGCGACGCCGCCTGGAACAACAAATTCAGCGCATCGTGCCCGCTAAACACCTCGCCGCCTTGCAGCGCCGCAACTGTGTCGTTGTTCACCTTCTGGTCCTCCTCGTCGTTCGGCTGGTATGATCCGGCAGACGTCGTCGGTCTTCGCAGCGGCTCGTAGCGTCCAACAGAACCGCCTGGAGTCAGCGGCTGGGAGAGGTATTGTGCGCCGTTTGCGCTGGAGATGCTGATGGGCTCCGGCCGTCCGCGCGGCTCTGAGCGCATACGCTTCCGGCCATTGCGCACTTCATAGTCGTCCACTTCGTCGAACTCTTCTTCTTCTTCCGTCTTCCGCTTGCGGCGCGTCGCAGAGAAGAAGCATTCTTTGCTCTCGCGGCGGCAGCGCACACATGGTGGGTCGTGTGGATTATCTCGAAGGGGGTCAGCATGAGCGTTGCACGCTATTCGGAGATGTACGTGCCTACTGGGCCGAGGTCGCAGCGCACCTTTCGTCTACGACATGGGATACAGGCCTGATATGTTCGCGTGTGCTGGGACGATTGCGCCGCTCGCGATGCCGCGGTGGCAGGTGAAGCGGAGCTCATGGTGGGTGTTATCCAAGCGGTAGATGTGTCGGCTTGCGGCGGCTCTGTGGACTCGAGAACGTACCGCTGTCGCTATATGGCTCAGAACAAAGCCGTGTCAATAACGTTCCTGCATGCGCTATACGTAAAGAGCCGCGCGACGGTAGCTCCTAAAGGAAGGTCGTTGTGTTATAGGTCCACGTCTGTATGATCTGGAGTTGCTCTTACTGCTGTTGTTTGTGCCTGCTTGCTGCGGTCACGAGGAGGGCGGGGAGCTGGACGCCAGCTAACGCTTCCAACCAATACGAGCTCGTCGACGCCATTCATACAAAAAAATCGCAAGTCCCATGGCTGAGCGCATTATGAACCAACATCAAACGCCTTCGGAGTCGCATTGGTACTCCATCTGGTCCGTCGAACGGTCCCCTTTGGTTGCCATTGGCCGCATATCGTGTCATGAGCCTTCCACTCACCTGGGCAGTTCATTCCAGAAATGTGATTACGGAGGACCTCTTGCGCCATGTGATCGAGAATACGCTCAGCAAGTGGCTCAGTATTCGTCACCGCGGCTAGTGGTATGTTAGGTGATAAAACCAGAGCAATACATATTAGGAAAATCACACGACGTCGATGTACATGTTAGATCTGATCATCTTCACAGTATCAACAATTTCAATTCGGAGGAGTAGCTTGGCACAACTATTGACCTGATGCAGCTATATCCCCAACATACCCCACGAACCACGTTCTCGGCGCCGATCTCCCCACACGGTGACTGAGAGTTATCTATTTCGAGCAAGTGCCATCCTCATCAGATCCAGCTGTCGTTGCGCTTGCAGTGTAGTGTGCGAACTCGTCGTCCCCGTGGATGGGTTGCATGTTGTCCGACGAGGATCGTGCGCCGTCGGAGGTATCTTCTGGAGTGAAGATGCTAGCATCTCGGACGTTGTCGGGAGTGTCAAGTGTCTTCTGAACCTGGACAGGGCTGATCGGGTCGTGAAAGCCAACTTTTTCGCCCAACGGGACAGCCTTCTCGATATCGTGTTCTGTGCTCTTCTCGTCTTTGGTCATGTCCTCGTTTGCCCATCGTTGAGCGCTGCGTTTGACAAGGCACTCTAGAACCCGGATAGTGATGTACATTGAGAAGCATCCTTGGAGTGACAGATAAAGAAACCAAGCCCAGGGGTTGCTCCCGAGGACCTCGTGCGGAAATATCAAGAAGAGGATAAGGTTACAGAGAGTACCGCATCCGAAGGAGAAGGCGCTCATCGAAAGCATGGAGTACACGCGTTCGCGTCCGCGTCGATACGAAACATCCTCCATGTTGATGATTGCTGATGTGTTTGGAGATTCGAGGTGTCGGAAGTCTTCCGCGTGGCTTAGATAATATCGATTGCGATGTGCGAGCAAAATGGAGGGCGGTGAATGAGGTAGAGTAGAGGGAAGAGAGGGATCAGAGGAAAGAATATGGAGGGCGCATGAAGAGGATACATGTCTAGGGCGAGTATAGTTGTCGGAGCACGATTCTTGGGTCAGAAGAGGGGAAAGAGCAGGTTGCCCGCTTTCTTGAGGCTACTGCGACCCAGACCCAGTCATAAAGGACATCTGAACTACAATCGTGGTCGATATGGAAGTCATACTTGTGCCTTAATAGACTCGGGAAGTTCGGTACCAATGCGCCATGCTCTTGATTAACAATAGCCCAGGGGAAATAACAGTACACAGAAACGGAGGTCAGATGATGAGGTCGACAACTTCTGGGTCCTTAGAAATGATTGCTTTGGATATGCTGGCTCGGTGCCACTGGAAGGTCAACACAAGTCGAATAGTCAATTCTGGTGAGCTTGCTGCCCACCCCGCCTCGCGAGTGGTTGCGAGAACCGACGGAGCAGCATGCGATGACCGTGGCTTCGGTGAAAGATCTGGACATCGCTCGACCAGCCGGACGCGGACTCGCGCGCGCAGGAAAGCGCGTAAAAATTCTCCATATCGCGGATGAGTTATATTTCGACGAGAATAGTGTCGTCACGAGCGGAGGATGTGCCGTGCAGAGGCCGTCCTCGCAGCGCTGAGCATTCGGTTTGAGAATTTACTGGGGCGCTAGTCTGGAAAAGAACTAGTTATCCTTTCCGACGTGCAGGTGTAGATGGACACCCTCCATCAACGCGTGAATTCTCTACAACAACCCATTGTAGGCGAACACAAGGCTCATTTTGCCGCACCGAAAGCACCTCGTCGCGTTCCCAAGTCGATCGAAACATGCACTCGTGGCGATTGCTCGAAACATTCAGTGGTGAGACGTCAAAGGCTTGAGGATGTGACGATCTGCGACACGGGAGCGATGTGACGGCTGTGATCGTCAGGCACAGGGTACCTCAAGAGTCGACAATTACTTAACGGTTGCACTCCCAAGCCTTTCTTCCAAGAACTCTTCTTTTCTTCTTTCCTGACATTGGGGGTCCTCGCTTGGCCCAGTTTCAGGTCGCCTCCAATTGCCCTTCGGCTCCAATTCGGGAGCAGGACCCGCGGCACTCCGTCTTCAGATCGGCCTCATGCTGCACAGCCTCGATAATAGTGGAAGCGATATGCACAAGTACTGCATTTGGCAGAATTCGCAGTGTTGCATATGATCTCGCGCAGCAGTTCATTTCCTTCTTCAGTCACGCTAGCCAAGCGACGGAAAGCGGAGACCAAGTCCGCACCTGCATATCTGAGGCTTGAACACTTCGACTGTACAACTCTACAAATACTAAAAATACAGCATTAGTATAATATAACCATCAAGATGCGCGTGTTTGCACGACTTCAGCGAGCTCATCGAGCGCAATGTGCATCTTTGAGTCACACAATCCAACTACCTCTACCATATCCATCGAACCTTGCTCGACATCACAGATTGGCCAATGAACATAACATCCTCATCTTCAAGTAACATGCTCTCAGCTACTCTACAACCATCAGGACATCTACAGGTATAGCACCTCTGGATGGAGAACAAGCTAAGCGCATTGCTTCGACAAATGACGAATATGCCAGCCAGTCTCTTCGCACGATTGGCCTTGTGTACAGAGACTTTCCCCAATGGCCTCCACGCGGCACAGAAAATTCTGATGATCCTACCCTGGCCGCTGATCTTGGGGCACTACTCGGAGACATGACTTTCATTGGAGTTGTCGGCATACAGGATCCGTTGAGACTCGGTGTACCCCAGGCTGTTGCGAAAGCCAGACATGCTGGAGTCATCACCCGCATGGTCACTGGCGACAATATACTAACTGCTAAGGCTATCGCAACTGATTGCGGCATCTACACCGATGGCCTCGTGATGGAAGGTCCTGACTTCCGCAAGCTGAGCGATGAAAACATGGATGCTATCCTGCTACGGCTGCAAGTCCTTGCCAGATCATCACCAGAGGACAAACGTGTCTTGGTTACTAGGCTGCGCAAACTTGGCGGAGTTGTTGCTGTCACCGGCGACGGAACCAACGATGGTCCAGCCTTGAAAGCTGCCGATATTGGCTTCAGCATGGGCATAGCAGGTATATTCGATCCATCAGGCTTGCGACTCGGTTACTAAGACACCCTTGTAGGTACGGAAGTGGCTAAGGAAGCGTCGGCAATCATTCTCATGGACGACAATTTCTCGTCCATCTTGACTGCACTGATGTGGGGTCGTGCGGTGAACGATGCGGTGCAGAAGTTCCTGCAATTTCAGATCACCGTTAACATCACTGCCATGGTCGTTGCTTTCATATCTGCCCTCGAAGACCCCGAAATGCGCTCAGTCCTTACCGCTGTGCAGCTGCTCTGGATCAACCTCTTCATGCATTTTTACGCATTGATGGTAGGCCACAGTTGTACTAATAGGAATCTTAGGGACTCACTCGCCGCTCTCTCACTGTCCACTGACGCTCCAACCGACGAGATCCTAGATCGGCCACCAACCCCACGCAAAGCATCCATCATCAGCATCACCATGTGGAAGATGATCATCGGTCAAGCTATCTTCCAGGTCATCACAACTTTCATTCTCCATTTCGCCGGTCCCAAGCCTCTGCCCTACCCCGAGAACGAAATGCGCTCCATGAGCTTCAATATGTTCGTCTGGCTCCAGATCTTCAACCAGTACAACAATCGTCGTCTCGACAACAAGCTCAACATCTTCGTCGGCATTCACAAGAATTACTACTTCATAGCTATGAACATCATCATGGTCAGCGCCCAAATACTCATTGCGATGTACGGCTCAACTGCCTTCAGCATCGTGCGTATCAATGGCAACCAGTGGGCAATCTCCGTCGTCGTCGCTGTTCTGTGCATCCCATGGGGCTGCTGCGTCCGCCTATTCCCGGATCGATGGTTGGAAATGGGCGCGGAGTTCTTTGGCAAGCCATTTGTTATCGTGTATCGTCCGCTGGCTAGATTCACGGACCGTGTCTTCACGAAGCTTAGGTCGTTAAGGAAGAATAAGAAAGGTGAGGAGGATGTTAGTGAGACTGCCTCGCAAAATGAAGGAAGCTGGATTGATAGAGGAAAAGGTCCGATGCAGACGGATAGAGTCAGTGGGGACGCTGAGAAGGGCGTCATGTAGATGGCCAGGGTAGTAAAGCTACAAGAGAAAGGAAACCGTATGATGTAGGTGATGAGGTACACGCAGCGGCGTTAGGAGACTTGGACAGAGCTCGCTTAATGCGCTTGAGCCAGGGAAGTTTGTTATAACTCGCACAATACGCTTGCGATTGAATACCAGAAGTAAGACGTTCCAATGGTGCTTGCTGTTGTTTCTTGCAAGGTGAGTGTGCTCCTTCCCTTCCCCACAAGGTCGGGTCAGCGGTGAACATGATCGCACCATGGTCGCTTCTTTCACCCGATTAAGTGTTTCCCTCGAGGGCGCACATCTTGCACCGCAGAAATGGGCAGAGTATACGATCAGGTTCACGAAAATTACGAGTCTGGTACTCGGATGCCGTGAAGACGCGATGACATGGGAACGAATACGATACCAATTCCGCCGTTCGTTCTCAAGGAGATTCTTTCCAGCCCTAACAATGAGAAATATTCAGCTGTTATCAATGCACGGATGGATTTTGCAAGGAGCCGACTTCGCGGATCTTCAGATTCGCTTTCCCAGTCTAAACACGCTTCAGCTCGATAACATGGCTATCTGGATCCAAGATGAGGGTTCTGGGAAGGAGACGTCCGCGCTGTGGCTCAGTGTCGCACAACAAATCAACCTAGACTTCTGCTCAGCTTGTCAACTGGTCTTCGGAAAGAGACCGTTAATGGACTTCCAGGGTAATTTGAATGCGAAATCCTCAAGCTATATGCTTGAAGGAGACGACCTTGCGAGCACTCGTGTCCTGAAACGACCAGCCCTGGACGTATTGATAAAGACATCGCATGCTACTCACTCTGACCATGACAAAATTGGATTTTCTTCAAAGTCGGTGAAGCATGAAAGAACAGGTCAGCCGTTGCATAAGAGAGCAATTCATCGCGTTCATTTTTTGGGGTATGGCTGGAAGCAAGCACGAGGACGATGACAAGCCGACTGTCAACCAAAGTGGAGACGCCGGGGATGACAGTAATACAACATCAAGTGTTTTCCGGGAGTTACGTAGAGATGTGAGATCTCTCGCGCCTCATTCCGCGTTCTTCGCAGCCAATGAAGCATTCATACTACTTAAGGGAACTTGCGTAGTCAGTGAGACTTCGAGACCGCGTCATGTAGTCAGTTGCTCCGGATAGGCCCTCCTAAACCTCCAGCACTTTGCACAGGATTAAATACTTCACAATCAAAACCTCCAACCAATTTTTTCACCCTCTCTCTCGAACCCCTCCCTCGCCCGTCGCAACACCTGATCCTCATAACCCACCCTAACTTCCCACCTAACCGCACTCCCCATCGCCATGACCATCCCCCCACCCCTCCCCTCCTCCCACATCTCCGTCACCCTCACGCCCTTATACCCCTTGATCAACCCACGCATAACGCTTTCCGCGCGCTCCCTCGCCTCCCGTCTGCCTACAAACGTCCCAACTAACGTTGCGGTGGCTGCGTTGCCCTTGAATTCCCCAATCCCAGGTGCGATCTGCGTGAGTGGACCGTGCGATGTGAGTGTATATACGGGGCTGGGGAGGGCGTCGTATACATCTTTATTTACCTCCCTCAGCACACGCAGAACAGTGTATATGCCGCGCTGTCCCTCGACGACAAAGCAACCAAACCCACGCTCGGTAAATTCGTGATTCGGTTCCACGGCGCCCCATACGTCTTCGATCTCCCTTAACATAGCCAGTTTATCAATCGCGTTCGGCGAGTTGCTGACTACATTCTCGATATTGGGGAGGAGGTGTGAGAAGGATGTCGCGGGGCCGTGGAGGGTGAAAGTGTCGGTGTGCGGGGTGGTGATGCTGAGGTAGAAGATTGTGTACGGGGCGAGCGGGGGTGTGGTGAAGATATCGGTGGGTTTGGTGGGGTTGGTGTGCGTGTGGAGGGTGGGCGTGGAGCTGAAGGGGTCGGGTTCGAAGTAGAGGTCGAAGTCTTGGTCGGGGGAGGACATGGTGGTGTGTGAGGAGGGAGTTAAAGATGTGGGAAGATGTGGGAAGATGTGGTTGATTGAAACTTTGTGGTTTTGGAGATCGAAATGTGGCTGAGTATGTTGCTGTTGATGTGGTTGAAAGCTCGAAAGATACATGGCTTGCAGAGCAGTAATATAGAGGATTGTAACGTGGCCGTTCGCAAGCTGACTTTTAGTCGAGCATGGTAAAGGCCAGGTGAGAGTGCGGAACACATGTGATATTGTTGAGCCGCGCTTTGACCGCCACGAACCGTGGGTGTTCGTTCAGGACTTGTTTTGATTGACGTGCTTTGCAGCACTGCGGTCCTTGTAGTCGCCAGGCTGGTCCATGGTAGAATGAAACGTTCTAGAACCAAGAGACAAAGACTTCGGTATAGTAACAATGAAACATGATTTGGTATCTGCCACAGAGTCGAGGACTATTACTCACATCGTACAATTGCCGATGCCGCTTTTGACCTCCTTATTGAACACCCAAGCGCCATGGAAATGCAATGTATATCATGCTCATTCCCATCCATCATGCAACTTTACTGCTTCATCGCTTCTTCATCCTGACACTCTTGCCCGGCCGCTTCGACCCTCCTGTCGGCTTGCCCTTCATCCTCTTCGCTGAAAAGCCCCGACCATCAGCTGTAGACTCGGCAGTGTTGCTCTTGGCGTGCCTCTTCTTGCCGCCGAAGCCA
This sequence comes from Setomelanomma holmii, assembly GCA_010015745.1. Taxonomy (NCBI): domain Eukaryota; kingdom Fungi; phylum Ascomycota; class Dothideomycetes; order Pleosporales; family Phaeosphaeriaceae; genus Setomelanomma; species Setomelanomma holmii. Next base: position 103,153 of record ML978226.1, read on the forward strand.
TACTTCTGGTCCTTCTTTGCGCGCTTGGTATCGGGCTTACCGTCGCTTCTCCGGCGGTCGGCTGGCTTGGTGTCATTATCGAGCGCGATGTCGAAGAGGTCTTCTTCCTTCTCGTTACCAATCTCTGCGCCTTGTCGTTCTGGTCATATGTTAGCAACTTTTCGATGTCTGACAGAGCGCGATTGACATACTCCTCTTGAGTAGATTGATCTTCTCAATCGTGTCCTTCTTTTCCTTCGCACGTTCCTGCATCTTCGCAACCTGGACCTGTTTGCCAAACTTCTTCAAGTCCCTTTGTTTCCTCGCCTCAGCAGCTGCCTTCTTGCCCGCTGCCTCGTCGATCAACTTCTGCTTGATCTTGCCCATGTGCTCGTCGCTCTTTACCATCTCCGCGAAGTAGTCTGCCGGCCGTGAGAAGCCGACGCCCTCCTTCTTGAGTTTCTTCCGTGCATCCTTGACTGCAGACAGACTTTGCTTGTAGAACGCGAGCTCGCGATTGAGGTCATCTTCGACGTCCGGGATGTCTACGGGCTCATCGGTAACCACGGACTGGTATTCTGAGAAGGCGAGTTTGGAGTACGGGAGCTGTATCCGGTTCAAGGCTGCGGTGAGGGCTGCGGTGTTGTTGATTGTGAGGCGCTGATGTGGTATAATATCGCCTTTATCTTCGGATGCTAATGACTCAATGTCTGACAGCGGGATGTCGTCCTCGTCGTCATCTTCTTCTGCTTCCGCATCCTCATCGTCCGCACGCTCCTCTTCTCGCAGCTCCTCCTCATCCGAGCTGATATCGCTTTCGCTGTCCTCAAGATGCGAGAGGTCTAATGCGGGTCGCTCTGGCATATCGTCGTCCTCGTCCTCGCTGCCTTCGGTCTCCCACTCAGGCTCTTTGACTGCCGGCGCTGGCTTTTTATCCTTCTTCGACTTTTTCGCCTTGCCATTGACCTTGACCTCGACCTCATCCAACGGCACACCACCGTCCACTTCCTCATCTTCGTCCTCCGTCTGCGGCTTGCTCTTCTCTTTGCGCTTCCTCGCTTCTTTCTCCTGCTTGCGCTGCTTCTCGAGCTTGAAGTTTCGGCCTTTTTCGCTGTCGAGCGCGGACTTGAGCTTACTTTTCGCCATTGTGAGTTGGACAGAAGAGTCGCTGGACGTTGTAGCGTAATTTGATTTCGCTGTCGCAATGTGCAAGTTCTAACGTCAAGGTTCCAAAAATTATCTTAGAAGTTCGACATCTTGGCGCAGAAAAGTGTTAGCGTGGACGCTACTTCCACACCGCCCAACGTAACGGGCAAGAAGCCGCGGCCCGCATCACGTGGCTGCCGCGCGCCTAGCATTCACTCCTGCACACTACGCGACAGCCCAGCGCGGAAAGAGCTGGGGGAATATCGGTCAAAACCTGGGAACTGATACATACTACCCGACTTGTCATTGATCGACAATCCTCCAAGCCAACCAGAAAGCCACAATGGCAACCCCACGCCCCTCCACAGAACGCCTAGCAAGCGACAGCCTCGTACCCATCCCTCCCTGAATTCCCCACGTTTTCTCTAACCTTTACCGCAGTCCCTCAACTCCACTGCCGAAGGCTCCGGCGAACTCGCCGCCGTCGTCGACGATCTTCTGAACCAACTCAACACAAAGTTCTCCACCATCAGCAGCGAATTGTTGTCAAAGAGTAGGTCTCAAGACTTTGGAATGTAAACAAAATTGCAGAGCTGACGTGTAAATAGTGGACGATATGTCACGGCGGCTCGACAATCTCGAAGCCACGATCCAAGCTGGAGAGGGTGGTAAGGGGTCTGGACCGTCAAAGTGAATGTTCGCGATGGTTTGTGTTCGAATCTGATACCAATCTGATGTGTTTGCAAACGTGTACATGTTGAACGTGTAGACTACTGGCTGGTTGTCTGGCTTGAGTGCGCCATAGACGTCTAATGACCTCAATTAGAAAGACGCGTGCTCTGGGTATGAAGATTATATATGCACAACTGGTCGTGCGGTGTCGTTCTTATATTCATACAAAAGCTACACGTTCCGTGCGCCTGATTTTGTCCCTTCGTGATGTGTGATCACATACTAACCATTCAGAAGTCCCATACGGGCTAACGCTAATGTGCAACATCTCCGCGTCTCGTCTAGTGAATTTCAATGAACATCTACAACTCGCTCTTCTCCCCGGTGCCCAAGAATCTCTTCAAAATGTTACTCCTGCTCGTCAAGTCATCCAACTTCTCCTGCGCCAGGTTACCCTTTCCAATCAAGCCCTGAAGCCTGTTGAGCTCCTTCTGAGCATATTCCTTGTTCTTACCAGCCTTCTCGAACACCTTGACGTAGTACTGAGCATATTTGTCCTGCAAGGTCTCAGCCAGCTTCTTTGCTTCCTCGGCGCCATCGGCATATGCGCCCTGGAACTTCTCGATGACGGTGTTGAAGGCCTCAATGGTGCCGCCGGTGGCATCGAGACCACCACCGACTGCGCGGTGAGTACCGGCATTGGCGTTCAGGAAGTCGATGAAGTCCTTCTCGGCGCGCGCACCCTCATATGGGAGAGGCTCCACGCTGCCCTTCTTGAAGTACTTGATAGTGGGGTAAGACTGGACGCCTTGTTCTTGGGCGAGGGCTTTGGCGTTTTCGGCTTCGGCGTCGACCTTTGCAATAAGGACGCTGGGTTCGGTGGCGAAGTCGCTCGCGAGGGTTTCCCAGATGGGTGCGAGTGTCTTGCAGTCTATTTAAAATAGTTAGCATTGGCGTTGTTGTAGGGTCGTAGCAAGACATACGTCCGCACCAGGGAGCAGTAAAGGCAACAAGAACATCCTGGTCCTTGCCAACCTTCTGCTTGAAGCTCTGATCATCCAAGAACACAACATTGCTCGGCAACTTGCCCTTGACCTTAGGCTTGATGCTTGTCTTCTCTGTGATGAACTTGCTCAAGCTCTCTAGATCCCGTCCACCGCTGTAGTCTGTGGGTTTGTTGCTCTTGCCGTCGAACCACTTCAGGGTAGGGAAGCCTGAGACACCGTAGTCCTTGCCTAATGACTTGTGCTGGTCTGCGTCCACCTTCGCAACTGTGACTTTATCGGAGGCGTATGAGAAAACGGTGGCGAGCTCTTCGTAGACGGGAGCAAGGTTCTTGCAGTGGCCGCACCACGGCGCGAAGAACTCTACGAGGGCGGGCTTGCCGGACTTGAGAACAACATCGCCAAAGTTCGACGGCGTGAGATCGAGTACAGCTTCGGCAGAGACGAGAGCTGGCAGCAGCGCGATTGCTGCGGGTATTAAGTTTTTGAAAAGCATTGTGTGGGGTGTGTGAAGCTTCAATTCGAGATTGAGACCTCAGGATGTCAGAAGAGTGTGGTGTAGTGGGGAGCTGGAGAGCTATCTTCGTCCCGGCAGCGGCGAACTCTTGGCGCTCCGCGGTGAACGTGTCCTCTGTTGCGGTTTCAAATTCTCAGCTCTGCCTTACAAATCGAACTTCAGCGAGTGACGTAGGCTAGTACATGCATTTCTCATCACACTTAGAAATGAATTTCTTTGAACAAGGCCAGGAATGGATCTGATTCGATTTGGCCCGAGGACGCCCACTATTGATTCCATGAACTAGTTGCGTTTGAGTCGATGAAACAAACCTAAAAGATCGAAAGTGTATGGTTGTCCGATGATTGTGCGGCGTAGCATACACTTCTCTCAGTTCTCCCCAGATATCAGCGGACGATTTTCCATGCGTGCCGTCGTACTCAGTGCATAACTTCTAGTAGATTTGCTCAAGTGCATTTGCTCAGATGCGTTTACTTAGGTGCGTTTACATTAGTGCGTTTGCTTAGGTGCATTTGCTCAGGTGCGTTTGCTTAGGTGTATTTGCTTTGGTGAATCATCCCATGTTGAGATAGTTCACACGTTCAATGTCGTTCTAAGTCCTGGGTATCAAAAACATGCTTCTATACACACGCCGCCTACCCATTCTCCCGGGTCCCTCAATGCAGCGACATCTTCCAACTGTTCCCTCCCGTCATCCCATAGCTTCCGCTTACGGTCTTCTCCTCCACCTCGGCTTTCTTTTCCTCCGCTGGCTTCGCCTTCGGTGTTGTTGCTTTCAAATCATTCCCTGCCCTCTCCACAACCCCCTTCAACGCCCTGATATCCGCACCTCTAATCTCCTCAACTTTTTTGCCGTCCTTGAACACCAAAAACGTCGGCATAGCAGTGACACCATACTGCGCTGCTAGTTCCCTCTGCTCGTCGACGTTGACTTTGACGAACGCGAAGTTCCCGGCTGAGCTGTGTTGCGTGGAGAGTTGGGCGTAGATGGGGGCGATTTGCTTGCAGGGCGGACACCATGTTGCGTAGAAGTCTGCGATCAGGTAGGTGTGGGCGTTGAGGAGAGTGCGGAAGTGCAGTGGGGCAGAGATCTCAGTGGGCATCTTTGGTGTGGTTCCTTGGATTTGTCTGATGTTGAATATGGTGTGCTAGTATGGTTGTGCCTGGTGGTGTGTGGTTGATTTGATGGTTAATGGATGTTTGAGTATATTAATGCCACCTCAGGCAGTGACGCGCTCTTATATGGTGGCGTTGGATGGCGCGATGTTGTAGAATATTCGATCTGCTGAGCTGTGCTGGCGACGCTTCTTCGATATGCTGAGCAAGAGATCTCGCCAATCGGCATTTGTCATCAGTCGCAACGCTTCACGTGCCATTGCGCTTGCTGCATGCGGCAGTCCGCGATACATGTCTCAATCAATGCGAGTGTTGATTTGCTTGCAAAGATTTGTTGACAGGACCTGGATTTCCTCGCCGCAGAGTTCCGCCTGTGACGCATTGCATGGTATCCAGCTATCCGTTCTTCGTACATGCGTACCGGAATCTGAAATATGCATACATAACAGCATCGTCATGACTCCAGGCGAATGCAACCCTTCTCCAAACGCCTCGCTATGCTCGCAGTAGTTTGCTTGAGGGCAGGAATGCCGCAAATCAGGTCTCATCCTCCCGCGGACTGTCCTCATCCTCCACCTCTGCCTAATATCTCCTCCCTCTCCAGCACCTCCGGCTTGAATTTGATCAAAAACACCGTCTTGCCCGGCCACATACCCTTTCCCTCCTTCCCATCCTCCTGCTCGCCCACACTATGCGCTGTGACCCCTTCCGTTGGAAACCCCGCACCATCGCACACGCCCTCAATCACGCCTGCAACAAACGCTGCGCAATTCAGACTCGACAATTCCTTTGGTAACGATATGTATTGGTTGACTAAAGGCTCGTTGTCGAATATCATGTACTGCCCCGCATCTGAGCCAGACCGTTCTAACGCGTCTGCGGGCCGCCCAAACAGATGCCGGTATACTTGTTGTGCGATAAATTGAAGAAGTGGAAGGATTCGTGTGGGCCGAATGGATGCGAGGGGATTTGAGGAGCGGGAGAGAAGGAGGTCGAGGAGGCGGAGGCCGATCGGGTAGCCTTGTTGGTTTAATCTGTGGTGTTCTGTTAGCATCGATATGCTCTTACGAGTGGCGAATATCCGACAGCTGGCCACGATGTTTTCGCAATGGTCTAGATACTGCGCAAGTAACACACCTCTGCTCCAAATCCCCTACGTCCTTGGAACCCTTCTGCGCATACGCAATCATCTCAATGAAGAGGTAGGCAAACGCGGCCCGACTGAGCTCTGCATTCTTACTCCGGTTCAAGTTCCGATCGTATATGCTCTTCTTATTTGACGGATACCGCAGGCCAGGCCCTTGACTCGGGTTCCCGCTCATTGCTACGGTCTGGCTTCTTGCTATTGCGAATTGTGCTTGATGTTGGATTTGTGTTTGCGTTTGCTGGCGGATCGTGGCTGTAGATGAGGTCTGCGAAGAGGCTACGGAGATTTGGAGGGAAGACGGGCGTGTGGTGTAAGTAGAGGCGTGGAGTGGGAGGATGTTGGACATGGTGGTTACACTTCGCGGTGGTGGAGCATGGGTGGGTCCAAGGGTCGTGCACCGTGCTCGGATGTTTCTGAGGCGGACAGACGTGACATCAACTGCCAAGAAGAGAGGACGTCTTCAACCACTTCGCCGCAATTCATTACAAAGCAGCTCTGCATTCATACTCCTGATAGCGCAAAGCCATTTGGTTCTCACTAGCTATTGCTCGATCCGTGAGAATTAGGTTAAGGGCAGCCGCGCTGGGAGATCTCGCATACACATCAAAGGCAATGCCTACGACAATACCGATGTTTGTGGCCCGTCTCCATTGCGCAAGCCCAATTTGCGTCCTGGAAGACCCAAAATCGATGCTCAATGGTTGTGCCGAGCTTCAGCGTTGCGACACACGGCCTCCAATGCCCTCATCGATCGGCCAGCCATCATGTTCAGCACCCGTCATCATGAATCCATCCTCAATCATGTCTCCGTACAGCTTATCCTTTTTTTCATCCTCCACATAGTTGGCTCCCACTACTTTGACAGCATCCTCCTCACCACGAGAACTCTTCCAGATCTTGTACGACTCCTTGGCCCTATCGATGTAGCTGATCCTATTTGACTCAAGGATGACCTGAACAAGCAGATAGTCTGTGCGGCGGATTAAGAGCTCCATCGGTACCACAACGGTGGTGAGGTTGGATCCAGTGCCTTCAGTGTCGCGTAGGTGAAGAGTACCTGACTGCTCGACCTCCAGCTCGGCGCGTAGGTCTGCTGTAATCTTTCGTTGTTCCGACAGAGCCACCAAAGCATCATTCTTCTCTTTGCGCATCTTCTGCTCAGACTTAACATGTTGCTGTTTGGCATAAACGGCAGTTTTGGCTTTCTCCTCTTCCTTTCCCGCGACGTCCCTTGCATTTCTAGTCTTCTTATTTGCGCCTTTGACCTTGTTGGTCTTGTCCTCTATTTGTTTGCGCAAACTAGAAGCCTCGCTCTCGGCTGCCCGCAACTCTTCTCTGGCTTTCTTGAGGTCGTTGCGCAAGCGTTGATTGTCGTCCTCGAGTCGATGCAGGCGGTTCACGACATATTCCGGGAGCTGCTGGTTTGCCGACACTTTGGAGTATGTGCGATGCTGGAGTTTTTCGATGAGCGCAGCTTGATCCGTGACCTGGGCTTGTAGATCGTAATGTGGCTTGGTTCCCGGGACGACGACTGTATCATCCTTGCCCAAAGAGAGCTCATGGCGCTCTTCAAAGAGCGTTTCCAGGTCCAGGCTCATCTGGCTATGTCAGACTTTTGCACTGACGGGGCTTTTCGGAGAAATGCATGCCTTGAACGATTGGTAGGGCGTTGTTGCAGGCCGTCAAGAACGAGGGCGATGGCGAGTTTGACGCCATCAACTTGAGCTTGGCTTGGTGTAGTGCTTCGAGACGGTGAAGTGAGGATCAGAAGCACGCCGAAAGCGTGGGCACGTGATGGTGCCATCGACTGCCTGAGCCAGTGTGGATTCTGCAAGGCGCGACAGTAACAAGGGTATTACTCTATACTCGGGTACTGTCACTGGGCAGGATTTGTGTATGCTATGACTTCATTAAGAATTAGACGCTCTTGAGGTTGTGAGTTCGCTTTATTCAGGGCGCTCTTCTCGGAGCGCATCCCAAAGGTACCCAGGCCGATCAGCGACAAAATCTTGGACCTCTTCTGCGCTGGCAATGTTTCACTTTGCAAATTTGTCAAGAGGAATTCAGATGACGATGCATGCCTGCTTCGGCCGTATCTAGGACGACGCCGCCGCCAAAAAGAAGCGATAAGTACATCACGCTTCCAGCGCTTTAGCCTCCGCAACGTGCCTCTACACGTCGATCAGATGGAAGTACTTGGCCTGGACGTCAATGCGTACGCACATACCATGGCAGAAGCTCTCGCGCTCATGCATTGGGGTGCCCAGGTCGACGCGAACGATGTTGAATTCGTGTTAGCACCGCCTCGAGAAGTCGAACCCAATCTCCAACCGCCTTTGAGTCTGAGTACTTGGGAACTCACTGCATGTGGCTTCGCGATTTTGACTGTTGCCGACGACTCGCGATGGACGAAGCGGGTATCGAGCAAGCCTGCGATGCGTTCTGGAGCAACGACCCTTTCTATCCGAGGCCAGAGAGTGAAAACTTCGCTAATGAGAAGCTTTGGAAAGTATTCAAGCAGAGGTTTTCTAGTGGCTAGCCGAGCTATCTTGGGGAAAGAGAAGCACGGCCTGTGGAATATGCCAGAGAGGCTGATGGAGAGAATCGAGGAGGAGGGAAGGCTGAAGATGAGGAAGAAGATGGAGTTGGTAGAGCGCTCATTGCGTTAGCATGTATCTAGCAACAGGTAGAGACCTGTATGCCTCCAGGATATGGAATAGAATATAAGATATAAATCTTTAAGCACGTCATATTAGTCAGTTTGAACGTTAGCAAGGCTATAAGCCGTAAGCTAATGCCGGCATGCGTCCCCTCAACGAAAGCATTCGCTTCTCCAAAATCCTCAGTCAAGAGCAGGATTACCTTACCCAAAGGTACCAGCTCCGAGAGTCTCGCGATAGCCGCCCGCTGATAATGCTGAATCCGCAGAATGGTTCCAGACCCTATAATGATCTCCTGCAACTCTGATGACCTCTACCCAGACCTTCTCTTGGCCCCCACGCACGAGCTAATCCTTCCGCATCTTCTTCTTTTTCTGGTTGCCCTGCTTCGACCATCCATCATTCGGAACCTGGCCACGAAGATCACTCGAGCCAGTTTTGCCTCGACCGTTGTCATTAGCTTGACCTTGTCTGCCGGTTGGAGCCACAACGCGCACTGTCGGAGGCGCAGCTGCGTTCGCGAAGCTAAGAGGTGGCAGAATAGAAGTAGAGCCACGGAGAGCCGGGAAGAGATCTACCGTCATTTGAGCGATCCCCGCCAAGGCACGTGAGAGAACAGTGGCTGACTGTATGGAGTGCGAAGAAAATTGATGTATGGGCTTACTTCCATCGCTCGGCAACTACGCTCGAAGATTTGTCGACGCGAGGCTAATAACATTGGTGGCAGTCACTAGAGGCTTGACGATGGCTTGGGTTTTGATCTGTGCCAGATTCTTGAGGTCGAGTTCAGTTTGGCGAATCTGAGCATCGACGTTTTCCTTCTTCTCGAGCGTGCGGTCTCGCTGTGCAGTCGCATCCGTTAGCATATTCTCCCAAACAGCAATCGTACCATCGAGGTGCTGGAGCTCGCGTGTAAATTTGTCTATGGATTCTAGCCTAGTCGTTGGCTCGACCTGAGACTGGCGATTTTCGGATGGATATTCGACAGAATTGTTTGAATTGTGGGTGTCGTCGATCGATGCGACCTGCTTTTGGAGATCGTTTCGCTCTTTCGTGACCTGTTCAATGTCTACTTGGAGCTCTAAAATCCCAGTCTCGAGTTCACCATTGCTCTTTCTGATCTGATTGTATCCCTGTCTGATGATTTGGACCTCATCTTCAGCAGCTTTTCGGCGAGCCTCCGAGTCGGCTTTGCAAAGACTGAAGCGCGGGACCTCGTCCTCTAATGAAGCAACCTTGCTCAACATTTCGCCTTGCTCAGCACGGCTCTTCTTATATAGAGCAGCCTCACCTGCCGCTGCGCCAAGCTGGACCCGAAGATCAGAGGTCGCCTCGTGAACTCTCTTCTCAACGTCCTGATAGCACTTACTCTGTTACTTCTTTAAATCGTTTCGCTCTTGTCTGACCACATTGAATGCTTTGTCGATGTTCTCCTTTAGGAGTCCAGCCTCAGACGTGACCTCACGAGTTTTCTTCCATTCGGCAGTCAATTGTGCCATCATTGCCTCTTTCTGGGATAGAAGCTCGTCGATGCGCTTATTCTTTATGTCCACCAAGCTCTCTAGAAGCTTTGAGTTAGAGGCGCACTGTTTCCAGAAAGCCTTGAGTGGCGAAAACAGAGTTTCGATGAGTTGACTTTGTGTGAAGTGGGTCATGGTCAAGCTTCGAGAGATAGCAGCTTCTGCGTTTATACCAGACCGTTGAGCATGGGATTTCACAATCTTTTCCTTTGAATCTTGACAAGTTTCATCCTGGGATTGGCCACTGGCGTTCAATGCCTCCATGACCGCTTCCTAGCCCTCGCTTATGGTGTTGACAGTGGACAGTGAGGACTCAGCATGCGCCTTGGCAGCCGATAAAACATCCCACTCTCCGAACAACTCAATCACGCTTGTCAGAATTTTACGAATATCTTGCTCGATCATTGCAAACGTCGATGTATCCATTTCAAGGTACAATTGTGCCGACTTGATCCAGATGTCGACACCGGACCGATGAACAATGACATGAGAGGATACGTCTGCAATATTTCCTTCGATTGCAGCGTGACTCTCAGATACATCTACGGTGGTTGACGAATCTTCCACCCTGTGATCCTTCTCGACCACCGGTGCCATTTGCGAATGGTCAGGTGAAGTAACAGCGTGGTTTCCTGAGGAGACATTGAGCGCATGAGAACGAGTTGCTTCTGAGGCGGCCTTGTCGATGTTGATGTCAAACGGGACACCCCCGCCAGAATCAGGTGATGTAGTGAAGAGCTTCGATTGCGCCTGAATCAACAACCGCCATTTCTTCACCAAACCAATACACCGGAGCCGTACTATCTCTTCAGGATGATCAAAAAGGTCTTCCATTGCAGGCAACAGTGCGTCGGCGAATCTAGCTCCCAGGAGATTCGGCCCGGTTTCGGGAAGGATGTACAGAAAGCTAAGTACATCTCTGGCTTCCTTGATATGCTCTTGATCCAGATCTCTGGTGGCGTCTAACCTTGTCACAGACCTAATCACCCATCCAGAGAATCCGTCCTCGCTAGCGAATCGCTTGAGGAGTTCTTTGGTGCTCGGAATGCGAAGGGATGCAAAATGCTGACGGGGATTGAATGTTCCGGTATTATGATCAGGATACATCGCTTGCATCCACTTCGTGACTAGATTGATGGCCTTTCCCTGCATGCGACGATCGGGACAGACCTGCATGAAGGCCATGGTAGAAATCACATCGCTGGCAACTATGTGTTCTAGGTGAATCTCATTTGCGACAAACCAGTCTACAAGGTTCTCGATTGCACCAAAATCGTGCTCGGCAGCTCCTGACACAAACGCCTTGATCAGACCCTGAATTGAAGCCGATGAAGCAGGTGATTCGGATGCCAATGAACGGCTGAGAGTGTGGAGTGACTTGATAATGCCTGAAGAGTGCGTGGGCCGAGGACATTCTGGAGACTCCATAAGCTCATGTTCGACATGACTCCGCGTCAGTCCGCGACATTTCGCAAGAACCGAGTCGATTTTCATCTGAAGGCTTGTGTCTGGATGCGTTTGACAAGCCTCGAGTATAGCTAGACTGCTCTTTGCCAGGGCATCTGTAGGATCCGCAATCGATACCTCCAGAAGGTCAAGTAGTTCATAAGCAGCAATGCGTGCATCTTCGTTGGTAGCTACTCTGGCAGCAACGATCTTCTCCTGCATGACAACGACGAACCGAGGTGTGGCAATAGAACCCAGACACAATAGGTCCGAGAATTGACCAGTTTTCTTGACTAAATCGTGCATGACTCTGGTCGTGTTCTTATCGCGAGACATCTCGACGCGTCGGAACGCCGTCGTGCTATCCGGTGGTATGATCTAGGAAGAGTGTGATGACTTGTCCTTGATCTCTCTCATCATGTTAGTTGACTTATTCGGGGATGGTGCTATTGTGACTTACGATGGCCAGGCAATGCTGAGACATGCTACAGCGAGTGGTGTAAGGCTCAAAGGCTGTTCTTGAAAGGTGCAGATCCCGGCGTTCGTTATCGAAAGCCGGAGGAGTTGCGCGTCCAATTTGATATCACTTGCAGCAAAGTCGCGGTGACCCAAGTGTTGTCATGGAGGTGAGCAAACGGCTAAGCAGCGCTGGATGCGACGGAAAGCGATGGAAATGCAGAGAATATGTTCCGCGACGTGTCTTGTAGGGTATCACATGGGTCTTTCTCTTTCCCGCGCCCGTGAATCTTCAATATCTTTTCGAGCACTCAAAGCTGTGGTGCGCGGCCTGACCAGACCCTCCTCTTAGTCGAACGACGCGTACAATCCAGCAGCTTCAAAGCTCGTATCGCGTGTGCGGGATGTCGTCCAACCAGATCAACGGTATTTTGAAAGCGGGAACAGACCAACGCGCCACCGCAGCGGCATTCTTGCCTTCGGGTGGGGTCGCCGTAGGTATTTCACCAGCAGAACAGTCTTCTTCGATCTACTAGTAGGGTAGGCGTCGTCAATGAGCAAAGTGTCGCCAGTGTCGAAGACAACTTCCTGCCAAACTGGGCTGGCACCTCTGCTACCGTCATCATTGATCAATCAGGCGAAAAGACTAAGGTAGGGACAGAAGCAAAGGAGACACAAGAGCCTATCTGTGCTGCCTGTCTCAAGCTCGGCTACGTCCTCCCATGCTGCCTCAACCTCACGTCGCCCTGCCCCACCTGCTCCCGCCTCATTCACGAAGACGAGCAACACGTAAAGGAAATCAACGCATGCCGTGCCAGGACTGCTGAGCTCGAAGCCGAAACACCGGAAGAAAAGCATAGACGTCTTTGTGCCGAAATGAATGCGCGCATCGAGCAGCTCAGAACCGAGGTCGAGAAGGTGCAAAAGGACGACCAGGCATTACAGAAAAATGTAGAGGAGCAAAAGAAGAGGCTCGCATCGCTGACGGGTGAGCTAGCTGCGAAGAAGCCCAAGGAAGAGCAAGAGGGAAGACAGGAGTTCTCCTACAAGCAGGCGAAAATGAAGAAGGGGAAGAAGAAATGAGATTCGGTGTGCGAAGCGTGACAAAGCACAGCACCAGCTCGCGCGATCACAGACGCGTCGAGATGTCCATCTTTAACATAGGAGCGACTCATCAAGGCACAAACAGTCCAAGATATTGTTTTACGCCTGCAATAAGTCTTGTGAGGTGGTCTTCAGAAATAATGATGCAGCCCTGTTGGTGTGCAGGAAGGACGGAGCGACGTTCCACGACAAGTGACGTTTTGATGCGTTGGCGGGCGCACTTTTTCGTTGGTCGGTAGCTGACTTCACCTTGAACATCACACATACGATAGCCACAGGATTTCGAGTGTTGATAGCGTGGTGTGGTTGCTAGCTACCCCTTGCAATCATCTACGGTCATAGTCATTTAGCCCGCTTATACAGTGGACCCGCACTTCTACTCCTTCCTGACATCTACCACTATCCCCCTACTTCTTGCTATTCTTCACAGCTTTGTCTTTCCACCTAACGGTCTCCCATGGCCCTTCCTGACTAGATGAACTTTGCAAAATCTTGATAGATTGTACATACGTTGAGCCACAAAGCTGAGCCCGTCACACTGCTTGTGACCCACTGCGATGATGAGGCGGTTCTACGGCACGCATATACGTTTGCATGTTACTAGGCTGTCCCAATGCCGGCCACTGCTCATTAAGCTCGAGGGCTGATGCGGTCCGTTGATGCGCGGGAAGTCCGACTCGAGGGTCTAGGGCGCCGTCATTTTGCGGCAGTGGCACTATGCCGACGTCCAGTGGTTGGAAGTCATTTGGGAGTCGGTCATGCATAAGGTGTGATGCATTATTAATGTATGAAGGCGCTGCAGCATGCCAACCGGAAGCCGCAGCAGTCACGGTTGAGCTGCTCGCGCCGTTCAATTGCGATGGCCCATTACCATTCGTGGTAGTAACCACAGGCGGGACTGGAGCTGGATTGTGGGGCACTGTAGTTTCTGGACGGTGTTTTGGAGATGCCTTTGATCGTTCCCCCGAGTTCGGTGTCTCATTGTCCAATAGCCGCTCAATCTCCTCTTCCACTTCAGCGATTTCAGCCAAAATGGTCCGCTTCGAGACTTCGGCAAGCTCGAATTGTTGTTCCCAATACACCTCCAGCCCGTCAAGGTAGCCAGCATCTATCTTGAGAGTGCCTGATGCATGATCGGGAGCATGGTGTGGAGCCTTGCCGCGGTCATCAACCTGATCGTGCCCACGCGCGGTACTCGTCTTGAGTCGTAGCTCGTCTCGTCCAGCAATTACATCGTTGAGCTGACCCACGACTTCATCTCGATCCTTCTTGATCTGGTGGTAACCGTCTGATCGATCTTTCCACTGCTTCGCTTGGACTGCTAGATCGTGCAATTCCTTTTCAACGGCAGCTTTTGCCATGAGCAGATCGTCTTTCTCCCGCTCCGGCTGTCGCACTGCCTGCTGTGACTTATCCAGCTTGGCGACACCGTCTTTATAAAGTCGGACCTTTCCGTTGGCATCTTCAATTTGCTTCTCGTATCGTTCACTTTGCGTTCGCAACGCATCCTTGTCCTCTAAAATTAGCTTGACACGTTTGTCCTGAGCTTCATCCCGAACTTCTTCAAGCTGTTTCGCCGCCTTGATCTTGTTTGAATACATCTCCGCCTTCAGCTTATCGATCTCTTCTTTGCGAGTGGCGCACAAGCTCATTGCCGCATTTTCATGCATCTTGAGGTTGCTGATCTCCAGTTGTGCATCTTTGGTACGGTTGATCTTTCCAGCAGCTTCTCGTTGTTTGCAAATCGTCCTCAAATCGTCGAGAAACCCAGTCATGAGCCGTCGTCGCAGCATGTCAACAGTGTTCTGCTCTTGCGTCATCTTTGACGACAAAAGACCATGCTCCGCGGACAGTTTCGCGATGTCATCGTGAAGTCCATTCGCCCAAGGGGTTTTACTAGGTACAGGTAAGGCCACTTCGCGCTTCTGTTTCAGAAGAGCGAGTTCGTCTTCTAGGGTCTTCAAAGCGCTCTCACTTCCGATGATAGCCTTCGTGTTGTACATGATATCATCACGGAAAGCCATAATCAACCTGTACAGGGAGCTGAAAGTTCCCGAAAGTCCGTCCAATTCTGTCGCGCTCAAGTCCAGAGCACTTCTGGCGCACTCAAGGAAGGCTTCGAATGATTCCAGATCGGCCGGAGAATCGCTTGATGGCTGAGACGAGGTTTCATCTTTAAGATCTGGTGTCTTTGACTTCTCGGTACTGCGGACTGGGTCTGGAACAGTGGTTACGACTGACGGCATGGGTCCACTGAACTGTCGCTTCGCGCGCGAAGGCTCATCACCGCCATTGCCTGCCTCTTGGACAGCTCGGGATGAAGCAAGCGGGAAATCTGTCGACATGTCGACGCTGTCTATGGGCATATTCTGGAGATCATGGCTTTGCGGGACTGCAGCTTGTTCCGTGGGAAATCGTGAGCTAGAAGCAACCGGGGCCTGTATACTGCGTTTTCGCAATTTCATTTTGCGTCGCTGCAATGGAGTTTCCGACCTTAGAGGCCTGTGCGTCTGTTCGAAAGGTAAAATATTCTTTGGCTCACTGGTACCCTCCACAGCTGTTCCAAAGTCAAAGGTTTTCGGTACAGCAAAGCTCGGAGTCGTTGCTCGAGGAGGTGCATCGAGAAGATCCCGCCCAAGGAAGGGTACACATGGGAACATGGATTCCATGGTAGTCTGTTGCACATGCTTTACTAACGCTGTCTCAGAGACGCGCAGGGAATTCTGTAAGCCACTGCTAAGCATATCCATCGTGACTCCGCTGGCCGCAGTAGGGCTTTTGACTGGAGGCTTAGAGGTAGCTGGAGCATCTTGGTTTGTCGCGCCTGTGTCAAAGTGTTCTGCGCCATGAAGCTCAGCTTGGTGCTCATTGTTGATTTGAAAAGCTTGTCCCGGCTTTGTCATTGTTGGGGTGAACTATATCTCTAGTAGTAGTTGCGCTGTGCCACTTGGCCCGATGAGTAGAGTCCTTTGATCCGAGATGATTAGTATGAGGAGGTATTATCAGCAAGTGTATCGGTCTATACATACTGTGGTTCTATTGCCGAGGGATGGGTGTTTGACAGCCGGATGTTCTGTGTTAAGTTGAACGGTTGGCAGTTGAGAGTGGAGAGTTTCTTTGGTACTACAGTGGTGCGCCCAGAATGTCGGCGTACTCTCACACCTTTCATCGTGACTAAGAACTACGTGTGATGTGAGGGTCGCAAGAAGGCGCAGCGCTCGCGCTCCCCTTTGAGACCGAGTATGCGCAAGCTGAGCGGTGACTGCTGTGGCGCCAGTCGTTTGACTCTGGTGGCCGTAAGCAGCTACTATTGTGCGCATGCTGAATGCGTTTGTGGTTTATGGGTCCACGACGCGGCCACGATATATACCAATCGCACCATGCAGACATATTCCCACGCGCCTAGTCTACACAGGAGTTCCTCAACTTGTGAGGTATTGGTTCAACAGAACCACATTCGTTCCACCATGCCAGGGCGTAAGACGACCAAAAACGGAAATGAAGCTTCGCTGGAAACGGCCCAGTGACCCATGCAGACACCAGCAACGCCTCAGCCACCGCATGTGTCGCCTGCACACGCCTCGGACGAATCCTCGCATGTTGCCGGAAACCAAAGCCGTCGCGCACATGCGAAGACTGCGCCGCGATCGATGCTCTCATCGCGCGGGAGCTACCGGACCCGCAGACAGCACGCCATGAAAAGCAAGATCGTATCGAAACTCTGAAGCTGCAAACGAAAGCACAAGGAGAGGAGAACGAAGGACTGAAAGCGAAGCTTGTGGAGAAGAACCGCTTGCTGAATGCAAGGAAGGTAGCGCTCGAGGAGAAAGTGGGTAGAAACGCGTTCAAGAGGAAGATCAAGGCGATTGAGAAGGCGAGAAGAAAGCATTAGATGCAGCTGCGATGGCCTGGCTGCTTCATGATCGGTATGCGTCGCGATTGTTGATGCAGGGCCGGGGTGAAAGGGAAAGGAGGAAGATTTGAGGACGGCGTCGCTAGAATTCAAGTAGTCGCTACATTCTTGGCGCATCATTAGCCGACAGCCAATACAGATATCGTTGAACGTCTTCGAGGCTTGGTATTGCTCATGACTGTATCGTACACCTATGTGTAAAAGCGACTATACGTATTCCGGTCCTGCATATTCCGATCCATCTCCCCTCTATCCTCTTCATCCACCACGCTCCCACACTTGCCACACACCAATATCTTCTCCCCACTCGCAAACCGCACTTTAAACTCATCACTCCCACATTGCCGACAATGCACCTGACTTCTGCCATCGCTCCGTCCATCATGGTGATCTTCGCCTTCGCTATGACCCAGGTCGCTTCGCTCGTCAGTCAGCTTACTAATTTGACTGACTTCACTTAAGCGCGAATTCAGATCAGGTCGATCATTCTCGCTGTTTCGGGGTCGCAAGGTGCCTATCTTGTTAGTTGACCAGAACAGCCAACTCTGTCCATTGTACACAGCCAATGGATTATGCGTGGACGGAGA
The DNA here is from genome assembly GCA_010015745.1 of Setomelanomma holmii. Lineage (NCBI taxonomy): Eukaryota > Fungi > Ascomycota > Dothideomycetes > Pleosporales > Phaeosphaeriaceae > Setomelanomma > Setomelanomma holmii. The sequence goes on from ML978226.1 coordinate 120,420, forward strand.
AGGTTCGTAAGAATGCGTTCGTTCTGGCCCCAACAAATTGGGAGGTGATGAAGTCTCGGACTGTGATACGCTCTGAGAAGGCGCTGGATCTATAGTTATTGATGCCTTGGGAGATTCTGAGGGCGCGGAGACGAGTGTCTCGTTGGTTTGCGTGGGCCTTAAGCTGGGCGATTCCGGATGGCGCACTGAATTCATGCTAAGGCGAGCCAGGGACTTTCGCGGCGAAGCGCTGCGGCGGGCGAGCGAACTGTTAGTCGAATCGAAACTGCCATGCGAGATGCCTTGCCGCCAGGTCATGATCCGATCATTTGGTGGTTGCGTTGATACACTGTCTCTGCGCGACCGACTGGTTCGTGACAATATGCTGCTGGGCCGACCGATCTTCGATCCTGATCTCCTGAATGATGTTGCATCGAATGTTTCGCTCATCCGAATGCGTTTCGTGAACGCACAGTCTTGTCTGAACACCTTGAGTGCGCCAGTATAGTCGGCGGTTACGATGACATTGCCGCCGCGGTGTGCCGAACGGGCGGCGTAAGCAGGCGTCTCCACAGGTTTCTTGAAATGTGTATCGGTGGGCGCTGGTGTTGGCACGGCCGATCCTGCTTCAGTCGGCGCGCGCGAAGAGATGACTGACTCAGTCCGCGACACCAGCGTGACTGGTGGAGGATTACATAGATCATAGATTGGATCTTCTGATGTGCCCAATAGCTGCCTGGTCTGAACTGGCGCAATGACGGTGCAAGTCGTGATTGAGTTGTGTGCTTCAAACATCTCCATAGGTCGTTCGTTCTTCTTCTCGCCCTCTGGTGTCGATGTGGACCAGATATATGCCTTTCTGTCCTCGCTCCCACAGATCACATGGCCATCACTGTCTGCAAAGACGCCGCGAATCTGGCTGTAGTTGTTTTCGTGGCCTCTGAACTTCATTTCCAGGCTCTTGTCCTTAAAATTATAGAGCCGTATTCTCGAGTCGTTGCTTGTGATTAGCAACTTCACCTCGCCACTTTCGCTCCCAGGAGGCCAATACGTTGCCTGAATGCCAGTGATCTTGCTGCCTTTCTTGTTCTGTCCCCGTGTAGACTTGACGTGGAGCTGGGCTTGCCACTTGAGCTTCTCTGTATCGTAAAATAGACAAAGACCACCCAGCGTCCCAGCTATGCATGTTCTCCCATCTGGCGTAAATCCGACTGCAGTAATCATGTCCGGCACTGTCCTGCTGAATTCCACTTTCTTGTCAGGTATGCTCCACAATCGAAGCTTTGAGTCTAGACTTCCCGCCAGGAAGAACCGGTCGTCGGTCGGGTGGAATTGAATGGATGGGACAAAGTCTGAGTGCTTGAATGTGCATAGATTTTCGTCACGGCTAACATGCCATAAGCGCACACTTTTGTCCATGCTTGATGACAGTAGGAAGTTGTTCTGGTATAATCAGCGGGAATGAAACCATCTCCCAATCATTCAATGTCTTACCTTGCTCCAGCTCAAGTCCAGGATAGTCGCGTCATGCCCGTGATACTCTCGGTAGGGTTTCTGGCGGAAGACGGGCGCACTCAAAAATCCACTCTCGCCCTCAGCGGCAGGGTCGCCTTCGGACTTCTCATGCCACCGCCGGTCCTCTGAGCTTGATATTACCGCCCATACGCGCACGACCCTATCTTGCCCACCAGCTGCCAGGTACTTTCCATCCTTGCTGAACTCCACTGCCCATATTGGGTTCTTCGTAGCTGCAGAGCCTGACTGTGGCGCTGGATTTGATCCGGCCGGGGGCGGGCTCTTCTTGTCTGACCCCGACCGTAGCTCTTGAGCAAGAAACACACGATCGAATTCCTTCTTGGTCTTGAACTTTGATCGCACCTTGATGTATGCGGGTGGATGCGGTACTTTTGGACTGAAGCTGTAATTGTCGACATAGAGCTGCGCATCCATGCCCTCCGGTCGTGAGTCGTCTGCTTCGGTGCCATTGTCACTTGCATTATCTGGGACACCCTTCTTTTTGTTGCTGCCAATGAAGCGACTAAGGAACGACACCTTCCTGCACGTGTGGTCAGCCTAGGGTCGCCAATGCTCCGCCTCACGCTGACGCAGTCAGACGCTCAGATGTCATCTCAAGCCAACCACAACAAGGAAGCATAAAAGCGACAATACGCCCGTAGAAACGAAATGCGCGCGCTAAGTTTTGATTGGCAGAAGAGCGAAATGATCCTCGCATACGCAAAAAGCATGTCGAATAAAATGAGTGCTCACTTCTTGTCTGCCTTGTATGCCCCACCTCCATCGCGAGGTGATTCCCCGCTCGGCTTCCTGTCCGTAGTCGTATCGTTTAAAAGAGTAGGGACTTGACTCGGGGTAGGTTCCGTGTTTTGCGAGCGCAATTTCTGCATAGCGGGGGACGTGTTGATTCGCTGGAGGATTTGCTACATAGTAATGCCGAGTTAGCCATGTTCCTGCATCGCAATAGCTCGAAGTGGACATACTTGCGACAGTGGGTCTATGGCTGCTTCAGACGACCTCCTGCCGCCAACGCTACCGTTGTTGTGTGCATCATTTGATAGCGCCGAGGGCGATGTGGGACTGCGAAGCTTTGTTGCCAACTTCTTGTTGCTTAACGATGCTACGGCTGTGGATCAGCACATTGTCCTTCTGACTGTGTTTCGGAAGCGCAAGACGTGCTGACGGAAAACATACGCTCTGTAGAGCCCAAGACGCCTGTTTCGTGGCCATCATGAGAAGGCCCAGACTTTTGTGGGTCGGTCACCTTGATCTTGGGTAGGAGATCCGCCATGTTGGTGTTGATATCCACACTTTCATAGGTGTACCCGGTCGCGATGCGCAGTACCTGAAAGTGTATCTGGCCGTGCAATTGTAAGCTGCAAGACACTCGCTGCCACGCGAAGGAGCTGGACGTGGCCTGATCGCAGTACGACGATTCAATACGGATCGCATAGAAGGAAGCCAGTGGGTAATTGTCGCCGCGGAATACTGCGGAAGTAAACAAAGCTACCTTGCCGATGTGGTTATCGATAGATCAAGATCTGGCTGCATATGCGGTAGCACGCCTGTAGACCCCTGCTGCGAGGCCAGTAGTCTTCTCTTTGAGCTTAAGATACACCATTGGAGACTTTCGCGACTTAGTAGAAGCGGGTGTGGTGCCATGACGCAAAGTCTGTAAGCAAGCCGTCGCTTATGGTGCTGTTCTGAGGTTGCATCCTCGGAAGCGCCTACCAAAAACGTCGACGTCATCGCTGCTAGAATAAGTCGTCGAGACTGAACATCGGGAAGCACGACCAGAATTGGTGAACAGAAGATGGACAAGCTGCTGCAGGCGTATGTCGCAATGCAAGGGATAAGGCAGAAACGGTGTCGGTCCGGATCAGGTTTGAAGAAAGTTTACGCACGCACGTACAGTAGTGTGCTGGGATGAGAGCCTATGCATGCATCACTTCTGCGCGCGAGTTGAGAATGATATAGGAGTGTTGTATTCTGTACTAGGTATTCAGGAAGCATTACTTGAGCCTCATGCCGCATCCAATCACCGCCCCAACCGCATCAATCATAGAAATCCCAGTTGCTCGAAACGCCAGTACGCCCAAGTGTGAGGTATCGAAGGCGAATCGCAAGCGCGAGTATGCCAAACTCCGACAATGCAGAGAAGAACGTATGCAAAACCAAGCAAGGTGAGGTAACCCAGTACCTATGCCCAAAGTCCAACGAGGTATACAGCGATGAGATGGTGTGAGATCATGTGCAAAGAAAATGAGAGGGTAAAGGCGTCTAGAAGTCTTCCTCGAAGCAGAAGTCACCAGACTGACCCTTGGCCTCTTCGACAGGCGCCAATGAGTATGAGCCGTCATCATTCTGCTCATGCTTCTTGGTGCTAGCCATGACACCAGCCTTCTGATAGTCGCCTACGCGCTTCTCGAAAAAGTTGGTCTTGCCTGCCAAGGAGATGTTCTCCATGAAGTCGAAGGGATTGGTGGCGTTGTAGTACTTGCTGTTGCCGAGCGACAGGAGAAGACGGTCAGCAACGAACTCGATGTACTGGCACATGAGTCCGGCATTCATGCCGAGCAGAGCGCAAGGCAAAGCATCTGTGAGGAACTCCTTCTCAATCTCGACAGCTTCTGTGATGATGGCCTGTACAGCATCCTTGCTGGGGCGGTTGTTGAGGAGAGAAAAGAGCAAGCACGCGAAATCGGTGTGCATACCCTCGTCACGAGAGATCAACTCGTTCGAGAATGTAAGACCGGGCATCAGGCCGCGCTTCTTCAACCAGAAGATGGACGCGAACGAGCCACTGAAGAAGATACCCTCGACGGCAGCGAAGGCGACGAGGCGGTTGGCGAAGGTCGAGTTCTTGTCTGATATCCACTTGAGAGCCCAGTCGGCCTTCTTGCGGATGCATGGGACTGCAACGCGTTAGTAGAGGTCTTGAACGCGTCTCCGAGCCGACTTACTGTTCTCAATGGCATTGAAAAGATATGTGCGTTGCTTGGGCTCGCTGATGTATGTGTCGATGAGAAGAGAGTATGTCTCCGAGTGGACGTTCTCCATCATGATCTGGAAGCCGTAGAAGCATCGCGCCTCGGGTATTTGTACTTCGCCGGAGAATCGCTCGACAAGATTCTCGTTGACGATGCCGTCGGAGGCAGCGAAGAAGGCGAGGACGTGGGAGATGAAGAAGCGCTCGTCATCGTTGAGTCGCTTATTCCAGTCGTGGAGATCCTTGGACAGATCAATCTCTTCAGCGGTCCAGAAGGAGGCTTCGGCCTTCTTGTACATTTGCCAGACCTATAACGGGGCGCCGTGTCAGTGACGGATCTTGTCATAAAGGTTCGACGCGTCGGACGCGTCACACGAGAGTGATGACTTACATCGTGGTACTTGATGGGGAAGAGTACGAAACGTCCTGGGTTCTCTTGCAGAAGAGGCTCAGACGCTTCCTCGGACTTGATCGTGGGTGCGGTGGTAGGCTTTGCAACTACAGGCTCCTCTGGCAGGTCTGGGATGCCGACAATGGGTCTGAAAACATTCTCCTTGTCCGCCGATGAGAAGTCGAGCTTCTTTGCAGGCGAGTCAGTCATCTTGAGCGTGTCAATTGCGGATGCAGCCTATATGCGCGTAAGTATGGACGCGTATATGGAATGGTATCTGACATAGCGAATGTGGCGTACCTGCTTGGAAGGCGTCGACTGAAGAGCAGACATTGTGGTGAAAAGATAAGAGTGTTTGCGAGTATTATGTATGTAGAGACGAACGTATTGTCAAGAATACGCGTCTTGTGAGGCAGTAAAGCTGATGGTGTGGATGTGGGAGGAACAAAGCAGACGCGACGATACTTAAAAGCACAGCAACAGGAAGTCACGTGCCTCGCGTCGCGCCGGCGCTGGTAAGAGAAAGCTATGACGCACTCCGCGACTTCTTTCGATCGCAGCGATCTCTCCATCTCTCCCACCATCAAAATCAAACTTTGAACAAAGAACATGAAACAATCGACTCCGCGCAATCTCATGACACCCATATCATCGCTATTGATTCTCATCGTCGCCTACAATTGTTGTTCGAGTTCGACTTCGCGGCACCCCAGCCTCGCCAGTCGCGCACAAAACAGTCCGTGCAAAACGCGTCGTTCGTCGCAGACGCGCTTCCATAGGACCACTTCCTGCCTCTTCGGACCCACCACAACAATGCAGGTACTTCTCCATGATCAGCTAGACTGCCCTTTGGCGGCTGAATCAGACCTTGGAATTGGCTGAGGTCGGCCTCTCCCAGCCGTCCGATCGATTGCACTGGCTGCAGCATGGCATTGCACTCGCCGTCCTTCGGATCAGATTAGATTCAATTGATAATGGTCTGATCTCGATGACCCGCTGGATTCGTCACGGACTCACCAGCCGAGGATCACGTCGCGTCGTGGGGTATTGGTGATTCATCTCGAAGCGTACGGGGCGGACGAGAGCTGAGCCCTTGGTCAGCCATTGCTCAGCTTCCTCATTTACAATTGTACGAAGCACTGTCGACCTTCGTAGCGAGATTATTTATACTGCCGTCAAACATCCCGGAACCTGCTGTCATGTCATAATATGTTTTAGAACCCAACCTCGGGAGCCTTTCTTGGCGTTCTCGACTCATACCGTCCAAGATGCCAGTCACTGACATTTATGCAAAAAATGCATCGAAGGCACATGCACTGATCGCAGAAGATACTACCCAAAAAGCAAGAGGTCCTGGGTAGAATCAGCATCATCATCACTCTTCAGATTGCACAGTATTGGTATTCTTCGCGTTTGGACAGTAAGCAATGGCCATATCGATAACAGTTGTATAAGCTCAACATGCACCTCATAGCGATCAATCCTCGCCACAGGTACCCTACGTATATTAGATCAAGCATCGAGAATATACAGTATCATCTGTCCACAGTGCAATTCAGCATAGCCGACTCTGCCCATCCTATCCCTTACCCCGCAACCCCACCATTAAGTTCATACCGTGTCACTCCAATTCACCATTTGCATCCCACGTCGGCCAATCGACCGCAAGCTCATAGCGCACACAAGATGGCAAACCAAGATCTCAACAATTCGCGATTCACAGCTGAAGCAGCAGCATGGGATTCCAACATCAAGCATATCGAAAGTACCGACATGGCCTTCGAAGCAACAAAACGCTACGTCTCAGCCTTCAACAATAGCACAAATAAAGGCGGGTCCATCGATGCTTGTATGTTGATTGCAAGACTGACGCAAAACTAGATCTCGACGTCCTAGAACTCGGCTGCGGCACCGGCCTCCTATCCTTCAAACTCGCGCCGCACGTGCGCTCTCTCGTTGGCATCGACACGGCCGACGGCATGGTCAGCGCGTTCAACACTAAACTCGCTGCTCTACCGGCATCGGGTCGGAATCTATGTGCGATCAATCACTTTCTGACCAGTGCCGATAGTCCCGAACTCCAGGGCGCTGCAGCTGCGCTCTCGACGCACCGCGGCGAGCAATCACAACCACCATATCGCTTTGATTTGATCGTGTCGCATCTAACACTGCATCATGTCCCGTCGTTGCCGGAGATTTTCGCCACACTGAAGGATTGCTTGAAGACTGGTGGTGTGATTGCGTTGACGGATTATGAGTACTTTGGGAAAGAGGCGATCAGGTTTCATCCCGTGAGCAAGAGGCCGGGCGTCGAGAGGCATGGGTTGAAGAAGGAGGAGACGAGGGATTTGCTGGTTGGTGTTGGGTTCAATGAGGTTCGGGTTGAGAAAGCGTATATTTTGAGGAAGGAGGTTGATCCTGAAGAGGGGATGGAGACGGTGGATGGCGAGATGGCATTTCCGTTCTTAATGTTTTATGGGGCGAAGGGCTGATCGATCGAGGAGTGTTAGAGGTTCGAGGATGACGGAAGGCAGGAGGCGATTTCAGCCGGCGCATTAAAATGCTCCTGTGAGGGGGTTAGGCGAATGGAGGCTACCGTGGTGCTCAGAGATCTTTCATGAGGTCGTTGACGGCTTTGGCAGCGAAGCGTTTCCGCTCAGCTTCTTCCATGCCCTCTCCCATTTCTGTTAACATTAGCTTGTGAATTCCACCGAACAAGAAGTAAACGTACCTTTGATGGCAACCATCTTTCGCATCATAGCCGCCAGCTCCTCAACCTCTTTCGCCTCATCCTCGGCGCTCTGCTCTCCACCTTCCTCATCCCCAAACCCATGCAACGCACCCTTCATCCCGAACAACTCCATATTCATCTCCGCCTCTTCAGCTGCAAACCCACCGAACCCCTCTTCCTCATCATCCGCATCTCCAAAGTCCAAGCCATCTGCGCCCTCCCATTCACACGCTTCCAGCGCCTCCCGTACCCTGTGCACACCAACCTTCTCGCCAAACTCATTCTTGCCCGTCTTCTCGAAGTCGATGTATTCAAACCCATGCTCCGTGCATATATCCTCCCACTCCTCATGTGCCATATCCAGATACGGCGTCGTAGATTGCGGCATTGCCACAGCAAGACAGACCTGGTCACCGCTATACCCGCACGCGCGCTCGATGACGTCAGCAATAGCTTGCATCGTGTCCTTACTCGTCGTGAGATCAATTTGCGTGACGGGTTTGCGGAAACAGTATATCCATGCGCCGAGGACGGTGATGACTTCGCGGGCTTCGGGCGCGGTAAATGCGGTACGCCATTCGTCGACGGCTGTGATCTCGTCAACCCATATTGGAAGGGTGGCGGTGTAGTATTTTGTCTCGAGGAGCCATTCGTGCGTGAGGCCGGCGGCGGAGCCTTGGGTTGGTTTGGGCGCGGAGCCCGTGAGGTCTGGTGGGGTTGATTAGAAAGTCGAAGAAATAAAGGTGGTGTGCTAACCACTCAATAGCTTCAAGACACCTGAATCTGGCGCGCCTAAGGTCAGGAGTCGCCGTGGGTTCTTGATCTCCATGGTATGGTGGAGGTTGAGGTAGATGTTGCGGAGTTCTCGGAGGTGAGCCTTGGCCTTTCATTGTGGGGCACTTCCCTCGCGACATGTCTCCAATGGATGCTTTTTTTACTCGATCAGTATGTAACCATTTGCGAACTTCACAATTCCTTTAAGCGCAATTCGCCGCAAAATTCTTAGCTAAGCAAGAATACTCGTCTTTGACATTCTAGGTATCATCAATTTTGGTGGATATATGCTATCTCAATCTTCAGCGCATTTCCCTTGCAAGCGGACTGATCTGCATACCTATCCACTTTCCTCACAGAGCGCACGACACGCGGCGTGTGTCTTAGAAGCGTATTTTGCCATCGTCTATCATTGTGCGCTCCTTCATCCACGACCTCCACCCCTTGTGCTGGCCCTTGCCCTGTTCACTGTTGCTCGACCACGCGCAAGACCGACACCGCGACCTCTTGTGCCTCTTGACCGGAACATAGGTGCATTTCTAGGATCTGTTAGCGACTGACACTCCGCTAGGTGAGTGTACGCCATACCTCAACATGTCTGGCACGATGAAGTACCGCACGTGGCTTCCACGAATGTAGACTTGCTCAAGATGGGACACTCGGCCGTCGCGGGCTGTGACTGTGATATCCTTGAGCTGGACGTTCATGTTGTCCTCAGCTGTGTGAGAGTGAGCGCTTGATTGGGGAATGCTTGGGATGGTTGAGCCATCGCACCTTCGAGGAGCTTGCCGCGATAGACTTCGCCAGATGTGATCTCGAGGGTAATTATGTGTCCCTGGCTTCATTTAGCGTTGCCTTATGCCCAGGATTGTGGTGGTGAACGTACTGCTGCCTCGTTAAGGAGCTTAATGGGTATGCCAATTGTGCTCGTCATGCTGGCGGTCTAGAAAAAAGCTTTGAATTGTTGAGGTCGGCGTCTTCAGGCTATGCGACGTGGATTATATGCAATTGTTTGGTTGCTGAAGGATGGTAGCGAAATTCGGCAGTGCTGTTCTTCGCGCAGTACGTGTGGTCCTTGGCAGAGGGAGGGCCGAGTTGAAGCGCCGAACAGATATCCCAGGGCACGATCAGCTGTTCAAAAGAGAAGGTAACACGTTGTTGCTGCGCGCGTGTGTTGATATGCAGCAGTTTGCTGGAGGTTGCAGTTATTCGCGGAAGCTTGGACCAGCTCTGCTAGCGGCCTTCACGGCCTTAGTCAGCTACTGCACCTTCCCTCGACCTCTTTACAGTCTTTCATCCTTTTTCCTGCGATGAATATCTCAGGGACGCTGAACGTGTTCCGTCTCATCAGAGATCCGGCACTTTGTCTACCACATAGTACGGTCTCGACATTCAACCACCTTCCAATACCGTTGTCCAAAGCATTCCAAAAGAAGGATGGCACAAACACGAAAGAAGTGGACATTCAAGCCGTAGTGCTCGACAAGGATAATTGCTTTGCTGTACCGCATACGAATGAGGTCTACAAGCCATATAATGTAGAAAAATTGACAGCTAGTGTTATCAATCAGCCTAACACCTACACAGGACCACTTCCAACGACTACGTCAAGCCTACCCGGGCGCAAAGCTTTTAATCGTGTCCAACACTGCCGGCACAGACTCAGACAAGCAGCAAAGGGAGGCTGCAGTCCTGGAAGCCAATACGGGGATTAAGGTGCTTCGACACTCCACCAAGAAGCCAGGATGCAAAGAAGAGGTCATGGCTTACTTCAAGGCGCATCCTGATGCTGGGGTATCGACACCCGATCAGATTGCCATTGTTGGCGATCGCTTGTCCACGGACATCATGATGGCAAATATGATGGGAAGCTATGGGGTTTGGGTGAGAGACGGCGTGACAGGTCGTGGTTTCGTAAGTCTGCTTCTATTGGTCGACATCATGAAGCAACACATCGTGTTGCTTTAAGTCATGTCCTCGAACATGCTGACCTCGACAGTTTGCAAGGCTAGAAGACCGGCTACAAAGCTTCTTGTTCAGGAGAGGCTACATTGCGCCTGATCCAGCACGCTTCAATCAGTTCGAGTAGTGGTTTCTCGAGCCAATTTACATCGGACACGGGCAGCTTGCCCAACTTATGACTTCGACATATCACGACAAAACCCCAAGGAAGGCAAGGCTTTTCGACCACATTCGGCGCACATAATCATCCTGTAACAATGTACTGCCGTCTTCTGGCCGATTTCAACTGTTTCTTTGTACAGCAATGTCACCATTCTCTTATTCAATGCGAAGGCGTTGTTGTCGCAACGGTAAATGGCGTAACCCTGTCCGCTTGCGGTGGCTGGCGTTGTGCTGAAAGTGAGTTTTTGTTCCTTATCCCGAGCAACATAATACAACCTGTGGTGCCATTGTGCAACCACAAACCACAGATACCGTACAGAACTGCCCCCAAATCACTCTCAAACCCTAATCCAGCAAGTCAACATGAGCCGATGTAGAAACTCGCATTTTCACCGTCGAGCAGACTAAGCAGGAACTTCAGGAAGAACTAGACAGCCTGAATCGAGACTACAAGGAGGCTGTACCCTCACTCAACGGCAATGCAACGGCTACATCGACTTCGGCATCTAGAAGACATCCTCAGGCACCGAATGCTACCTTCGGAGTCGATCCAGGCATGGCCACGCCATATCTTCCCGGATACTTCGCAGACCTACTACGGGCCAGGCGCGCTCCTGCTCCCACTTCTGCAGGGCCGTGTACCATCGGCGTTCCACCCGTGCCTAGCTTCTTCAGCCTTGAGGAAGAGGTTTGTCCTTGACGCGAGTTTCCAAGATTAGGAGACCTGACTAGCATTTAGAACGTCTTCTTTGTAGGACTTATCGTCGCCACAATTTATATGAGATTGTCGTACCTGGTGATTGGAGACTAGAACGGTGTCATAGTCTTCAGGATAATTGCAGGAGGCATTGTACATCGAGCCGTCAGCAGGGTCTATCGTTACGTCTTGGGGTTTCTGGCTCCTGAATTCAAGGGAGCGCAACCACGTACATATTCTGCCCTTCCTCGTAATAAGCCATGCATAGCTTACAGAGTCTAGTTGTCGCCGTCGACCCATTGGGACGAACCGTCATTGATCACACTTAAATCCCCATCTCGAGCGAAGCGATTCGACTCCTCAGGGCACTTAGCACCGCTACAGTGGCGTATCTCGGCATTGTGATATTACTCAACCTCGAGATTCTCATCTTCTTTCCCTCCCTGCTCAAGCAGAGAGCGTACTCGTACTTGTACAAAGAGTTTGGAACCCCAGTCGTCGGACCTGTGTGGACGACACAGATGAGTAAGTATGGAGAGTTCTTGACGGGGAAACGTACCAATGACGATGTCAGAGCAAATGGCATACATTACTGTGGATGGCTTCATGGCGCTGTTTACGTGGGGCACGAATGTGCTACAGTGGATATTGTTCAGGTAGTGGGATTATGCCAACTAACGAGGCGGCATCGCGAGCTCTGGTGGATGTTGCGCAGATGCATTGGTTTCAGACAAACGAAGATGCTGGTTTCGTTCTTCCGAGCGCGATAGTGCGCATACCTACAAACTATCGACGATAGTGTAGTCCGTTACTCGAATCTGTACCGTTTTGTGGCTGTGCTTTAGCGGGGAATCGCTATGGCGCTCGCACATTCCCAAACCGCTTCTCCTTGCAAGCAACCATTGCAACGTGTGCATCATATGATGTTATTTGATTGGAACCACATCACACCACATCCCCGAATCATCAATCACACAGCACTGGAATGTGGCTGCCTGACGCCTCCAGTGCTCGCATGCACATGCCCCGCACGTTCATTGGCGATAACGTGGCGCTTCTGCCAGTCTGTCACTGGCTCAGCCTCGTTTCCACATTTCATAACAAACACACAAAGCTTGACGCAGTCGCAATCGACATGCCAGCCAATGGCAGTACAAGCACCCCGCCAGGCGGTGCAGGTGCGCTCTCCACTGGGGCTGTGCGGTAAGGCCAGGGTAGCTCCTGTCATCCTCAGCTTGAGTCTATACCGTATGATGCGCAAGGCACTCTCGTTGGCTATTTCAACTGCGACTCCTGCTTCCCTTTACATTCAACTTCCGAATCAGCCTTGAAACGCTTCCGCACTCCCTCGAAAACTAGTGCTTGACAAACAGCTTCCAAGATGGGTGTAAGTTGTTGTCCGCCAGCCACCTTGGCTTGCCCCTCCATGCCCCGCGCCTTCGTCATCGGTTGGGCTGACCTGTTTACGCGTTGTAGCTCGCGTCAAAGATGGCCGCAGCAAATGCTGCTGGCGGATATCCTCCACCAGGTGGTCAAGGTGGCTACGTGAGTCTGCATCTGTGAATTAGTCGTCGGCAGCAGTCACTAAATCGACGCAGCCTGGCCAACAGCAGTATCAGGCATATCCAGGCGGCGCCCAAGGTGCCGGTGCTCCCGGTGTAAGAAAAGCTCTTTCTTTCCTCTTCTTGTCTTCGCTTGCTTTGCTCTGCACTCGTCATCATCCTCGAATACCCGCCACCTGCGCAAGCCTTTTTCTAGTCCCCACCCTGCCTCCGGTCTCCAATAAACCACCCCGCTACCTGGACATCACACCGCAACTCAACCTCGCCTGCGCCTGTAGCCACACTTCCATCACAGCCACACATGCCACTCTCGAGTAAAATGTCGGGCGCAGCTGGAGGCTACAACGCCTACCAGCCCTATCCTGGCCAGGCTGCCAGTCCATATCCGCAAGGGCAGGCAGGTCCTCCTATGCCTCCACGTCCTGGATCTTCAGCACCACCTCAATCTCCCTATCCTCAACCACTGAACCCAGGCGCCCACGGCACATCGTCACCATATCCTCAAGGACAAAGCGGTTACAACAGGCCTGCACCGCCACCACCCGGACAGATGTCTTCGCCGTATCCGCAATCACCACATCCGCAGTCACCATATCCTGGGCAGCAACCGGGTCAGTATAGTCAACCACCAATACCACAACCATATGGACAGCCACAACCGCCATATCCACAACAACAGCTTGGTCAATATGGTCAACAACCACAACAACCGCTTTATGGGCAGCCACAGCAGCAATATGGACAACCATATGGCCAACAACCCTACGTTCGTGACCCTTGATTTCCGTGACAGTCTTTTCTTGCTATCGTCGATTTCCTTTCCCTGGAGTTGAGCAAGCGAAGCATTCAACTTTCTTTTGTCAATGAGAACTCACACTGACTTTCATTCTCAGGGCGCACCAGGTCAACCTCCACAGGGACAGTATGGAGCTCCACCGCCTCAGGGTGGTTATGGAGGAGGTCCCCCTCCACTGCAGCAAGTTCAAGGTAGTCCTGGAGAGATTGCCGGCTACAAGCAGCTTCTGCAGGCATGCATTCAGGAGAAGGGTCTCCAGAACTTTTACCCCCAGAACTCCCCTATCCTTGATCAGATCGCCCAGCAAGCCCCGAGCAAGGTCAATCAGATCATTCAGCGCTGGCGCGTAGCGAAGGAGATTGCCAACGACATCGTCAAGCTTGCCCTCTACGACATTGTTCTGTACATTGGTATGTTGCAACCATTACTACTCACGAATGCTGCTGACTAAGTTCAGATGACAGTGGTTCTATGCAGTTCGAAGAGGAAGGTAGCCGCATCAAGGACTTGCGCCTTATTCTCGAACGTGTCTCATTCGCCGCCACTCTCTTCGACCAGGATGGCATCTCTCTCCGTTTCATGAACACTGATCTTTCTGGCGCTCGTGACCAGCAAGGCCGACCTCTCCAGGACGGCGTTGCGACCGAGGCTCAAATCGAACAGATCATGCGTGGTGTTCAGTTCAAGGGTCTCACGCCCATGGGTACTTCCCTCCGAAAGAAGGTCATTGACGAGATAGTCCTCGCCAAGGCCCAACAAGGTGCCCTCCAGAAGCCAATATTGGTTATTGCCATCACCGATGGTCAGCCCGCCGGCGAGCCGCAGAACGCTGTCTTCGATACTATCCGCTACGCTTTCGACACGCTCCAGCAGCGCTTCCCACAGTACGGTCGCGGCGGTGTCGCTTTCGAGTTCGCGCAGGTTGGCAACGACGAGATGGCGAAGAAGTTCCTCAGTAAACTTGACGAAGATCCGCAGATCGGTCCCATGGTTGACTGCACTTCCAGTATGCCCTTGCTTCGATAACTTTGTGATGTTTTATAGCTAACACGAATTTCAGACTTCGAGAACGAGCAGGAAGAGATGGCGCGCGCTAACCCCCCAGTGGACCTCACGCCCGACTTATGGATAATCAAGCTTTTGCTCGGCGCCATCGACCGCAGCTACGATGCCAAAGATGAAAAAACTAACCCCGCACCCGGTGGCTACAACGCTCCTCCTGGCGGCCAGTACGGCGGACCACCTCAGCAAGGCTACGGCCAGCCACCTCAAGGACAGTATGGTGCTCCACCTCAGGGTCAGTATGGTCAACCTCCTCAGGGGCAGTATGGTCAGCCTCCTCAAGGCCAAGGCCAGTACGGCGCACCACCTCCAGGAGGACAGTACGGTCAGCCACCCCATGGTCAAGGTCAGTACGGTGCTCCTCCGCCAGGCCAGTACCCTCCACAAGGTGGTCAGTATGGTCAGCAGCGTCCTCCACAGGGCGGCGCTCCGGGCGGATACCCAGGACAGCAGCAGCAGTATGGCCAGCCGCCTCAGGGTGGTAGATACTAGGAATTCCAGGCTCAGTACGACCAGGTGGAGTCAGCACGGGAATCTTTATGGCGAGGGCCTCGACAATCTTGATATTTTTGACAGAAACAGATGTGGCTTTCTGCAACTAAAAAAGGCGACTCGTGGTTCTGGACTGGTCAGTCTGCTTATCAAGTAGGTAGTTGATAAACATGAATAATGCAATCATAAACCCTGTTCCAGAACGATGGTTTTCGATTTTGACCAATTTGTATGGACTGACCAACACGGCATTCCCTCTCCAGACCCAGGTTATCGCAGCGGCGTTGGTTGCGCTCTCTTGACTGTACATATGCGCGAGAGCTCAGCTTTCCTCGTAGTAGCGGGTCACGATCGCGATAATAAAGTATAATAGAGAACGTTAATGCGCTACTATTCGCGGGTGCGGGTAGTTGCAAAGCGCGCGACGCTGTAAGACAGACAGCATAGGGCAGTGGACTTCTTGCGGAGTAGTGGGATTTGTGGAGTTGGCTGTGCTCTTTGCCGCTGTGCGGAATGCTCCAACTCTTGCAGGTGTAGCGACTCCGGTTATTTCAGCGGCGATAGACGCGTTCTCTTGTCTGTACATATCTGAGATAGCTCAGCTTTTGTCGTAGGAGCATGTATAGTCGCAATGACACTTTGTATGGTAGCGGACGTTGATACGCTCCAGTTTGCGGGTGCGGGTAGTTGTATTAAGCGCGCAATACTGTAGGACGGGCAGTATAGAGTAGTGGATTATTGTGGAGTAGTTGGCTTTGTGTAGTTGCAGCACGAAAGTAATAGACTACCCCAACATTTAGCTAAACACATGCTGTGTTTACCCTAGACTTTGTGAGCTATTTCGATAAACGCGGAAGTATAATCACTAACGGCTCCGTAATGCTTACTGTTTAGGAAGCTAAAGGGGCCCTACGAAACAGAGCTCTTTCTCCATTTGTGTCTGTGCGCCAGCGTGTCTGCGCTTCAATGTCAGAGAGGCAATATAGCATTCCGCTTCTTTCTTGTCGAAAACCTTGCATCAAATAAACAACTAGCATAGTAGCGAGAATTTACGAAGGCTGTTTAGGAGGACAGTACATTCTATTCGACTCTAATCATAAACAGCTCACATAGCTAATTGTGTCCCATCCATTCAAGTCTGCCACAAACGTTTACACCCACACTTAACCTTCTCTATGAGGGACTTCGTAATCCGGGTAGCTGCGAGAGTGTCTGTGTCGGCGGTATGGAATTTGAGCGGCTGGTAGAACAGAGAGTGATATGTATACCCTAAGCCGTACGATTCAAGGTTGGTGCATTGCTTCATCATGTTTGCGATGTTGACAGGTTGCAAACAGATCGTCTGGTTTTCTTTCTCAAGTGTGCTGAGCATGGTACTCCACGGACTGAAGTCAATAAGTCGAGAGTGTCTTCGATATACGCGATGAAATACAGCCAGGTCATGCCAACTCCTCCATCCAAGAACTCGATGCGTACGTGGAGCAAAACCTGCAGCTCTGATCATGTCGCCGATCACGGGCATCGAGGAGCCGTTTGTCGTGGATGCGTTGTAAAACCTCCGAGCATTCTATGCGCGTTGGTATGCCATCACCTTGACTGATCCCAACGAATGCGCGTCTTGGTGCAACTGGATGGCTTCTTCGATCTCTTGCAACTTCATGCCGTTGTAGTCCACGTTGCTGTTTATGACCTCTTTACCCGTCTTGAGGTCTCGAATTGAGATGTTGGATGGGATGCAGTTTCCGTCAGTCAGACTTGCAAATTCGACATCGATGATCTATATGATGTACGTTTCGACAATGTAGGCGAGCGTCTGGAACTGGAGCATTTGTTGTGGTGTGGGCCGATGGCAAGTCACATCTTGTTGAGTGAGGGTCTTGATAGACGAGTTCTGCTCTTTGATATCTGCGACATAGAGGAACTCTTTCCAGCCTTGGACGACTATGTGGTGTTGTGTAGCGCAGAAGGCAGATCCTTCCAAGAGAGGTTCCGTGCACATTAGATGAAACAAGTTTGACGGGTGTTCATCTACTAGAGACTGACGGGCTGCCAGAGTGTCCGCGAGATCATTGGATCCTTCGTCCTGGTTGCTTTCGTCCACCGACGCCTCGAGTGGCCAATCGAACAGTCCGCCCGCAGTCATAGGCTCACCAGGCGCCATTGAAGGACGTCGTATGGAGAAGTCGTCGAGCTGAAGGATGCACAATGGGTGTGCGTTGAAGCCGGGTGCGATGTCCGCTTCTGGGAGTATATTCCACAATTTCTCCGCCAGCGGTGACATACTGGCAAAGCGCTGCCACTTATCTCGCGGCTTTGTATAAAGGAAGCGTGGTCGGGGGATACGACTGGTCTCGATGTCCCGCATTGCGGGCATGAAGTCCTAGGTGGTTGTGTAGATGTATGGTGTGCTCTTGGTCTGTTCGACACCGACCACGTCAAACACTCTTAGCATGGCACATTCGGAGAATTTACGACGGAACGGCGCCGTTCCAGGGATGAAGAAGTTCCATGCGACCTTAGCAAGTGGGTCTGGATCACGGTCTGTCTCCTCACCGCCACCCTTGACAAAGACGGCTAGAGGCAGCACCTGGCGGACCCTGTTCTGACCCGTCACTAGTAGGGCGTATTGTGATGGTGACATTGGTAAGGAAGATTCGATGCCGTTTTCCAAGCGAACAAGGAAGATCGATGTCATCTATGTGATGTTAGAGCGAGGATGACGGATGACGAGAGTCAAACTCACAGAGGATGAACTCCTAGCCAATACTCGAGCCACGACTGAGACATCTATCTCGCACAATGTTGCTCGATACAGTGGCATTCTCTTGAGAGGTGCCAGAGAACGCTACCTTCTCTTGTATAAACCCTCCAAGTTCATATCCCATGGATGCTGATGTGGTGAGGGTAATTTGACCGACAATGTTTTGCAGCAGTCCTGACTTTAGCCAACCGTTCTTTCGTAGACGGCAGCGTGCCATCGAGTCAACTGCAATCTGTACAACGAGTGGTCTACGAGCGACGAGGAGGATGGCTGCAACCAACTCGACACATGCTTTCTTCTGCTAGAAGAGAAAAATGTTGTCCTGTTCTTCGCAAATTCCTGCCATCAGAGCATTTTCGATGCTGTCCTGCGTGCTGCAGCAATGTTGAGCATCTAGGGCGTATGCGGGGTTCATCTGCATCATTCTGAAGATGATGCCGCGAGAGTCGATAGCTGGGGTTTGGAGATATAGACGTTCTATATATGTGGCGATAGTTTCGAGTGACTGCAATGTGCTGAGAAGGCTGGCAAGGTCGCTTTCAGTGGCGTCTAGTGATTTCCGGGTGAATAGCCGTTTGCTTGACTCGTAGTCGAAGGCTCTTTTCATTGCCCGCGACACAAGCCGAACACTCTTGAGGTCCGCGGTGTCCAGTTCGTGTCCGATTGGTGCAAAAACGGCGTATGATCCGGTGAGGCTGAAAAGCAGGCGTATCGGCGCGGGGTTTTCGTCGATTCTCGAGGATGCCATTGCGAATAGTACAGCCCACCTTGTGAGGTTCTGAAGTTGATATCCGGTCGCACAAAGAAGCGAGGAGCGGTGCGCGACGTAGTTGTGGCCGAGGTTGTGCAGTGAACTGGGTAGGTGTGAGAAAAAGAACTGCAGCACCTTCCCAAAGTCGTGATATGAGGTTTAAATTTGCTTTAAGTGAAGCAAAATACCAAACCTAAGGTGAAAGCGAGATGAAGAATGACTGTCCATAGACTTGCATGCACCAAACCGCTTTAGGTGAAGCCGACGTTTGCATGCCAGGTGCTGATGGGACTAGAGCCATTCTAGGCCATCCCGAAAATTACCAACGAACTGTGTCTCAATGGTAGAGGTTGATTCATACGACTCAGGCTTTATTGATTAGTGTTATGTATGCACAGATAGCAGCTCCGCATCGTACCATATCGGCTGCTCGTGGCCGTCATATTATCCCTACCCTGCCTTCAGGACCAGAACCCATCAACAAACACTGTCTATTGGGTAAGGGATAGTAAACTTATTGCTACCATTGAGGACTAAGACCTATCATCCGTCAAAGGAAACGATAGGCGCATGTAGCAGAGAAATGGTCCGCGTGAGGTGAAATTGCGAATGGTCGATGCAAAGGCGCGAAGCGACGAGTGGAGAAGCTTGTGAACAGAGGCCTCCAAGACCGGATGCTGAGCGGGACGAGCTGCAGGCCCTGCGTGCATCGTTGGCTCCTGACCCAGGAAGCTCATTGGCGGCGTGCAGCATACACATACGAAAAAACATGTCAGTTTTAGACCATCGTGAGCCGGACTTCTGTCTCTGAGCAGAGTTCAAGCAAGCATCGAGGGCACGCGCGCCATAACCAATCCGCGCCGAGAATCTTGTGCAATGGCTCCCAAACGTATCTCTCCAGAGCTGCGCCAGTCATCCGAGGCACTCCCCCTCGCCTTCCGTATGCCCATCTGGTGGACGGGCTGGGATAGCACAGTGCTTCAATGTCAAGTGCCTCCAGCTTCGGTCTCGTAAAACGACCGCAATGCGTCTTTTGCTGCAATCGGACTTGATCGTCATGTGTAAACAACTTCAAGACTCCCAAGTTCTGATATGCTGAGCCCCATGTGAAATGTTCACGCACAACTAAGACGTCGCACAGCTAGTTCTCTTCCGCTAAACTTTTGGACTGTCAGTAGTCTGCACGAGCTGTCCGACAGGGACAACAAATGGCAAACTCGTCCTGGAGCGTCCTGGCGCAGGCGTTTGACTTGGTCTCCTCGTCCGAACGCACCGCCGTCAACCTGAGGCATGAATGCCACGACCCCAATGTTAAGTTGAGATGGCAACAGGCGTTTGCGATGGCGGAGATTAATTGAATGATGGAAGGACTTCGGGCGATGGAAGTGCTGGTCGATGGAGGTCCGTGAGGATGGAAAGAGGTCGAGCAATCGAGACATGGACAATAGAGATTGTGAGGATGGAGAGGTGTTAAGCGATGGAAACATAGACAATGGTGGTCTGTGGGGATAGAAAGAGGTCAGGCGGTGAGAACATGGACAATGGTGGTCTGCGAGGATGGAAATTGGTTGAGCCATATAAGTCTATGGCGATGGGGTTTTACAAGGATCAAAGATTGTTAGGCAATGACACCTAATGGAAGTTTCAGGCGATGGAAGTCTTACGCGATGGAAGTTTTGGCAGATGGAACTCTGACGCGATGAAAATTTCGAGTGATGGAAATTGTGAAAAGGAGATCTTCAGCTAGAATGCCTAACTATTGTCCGATCTGAATCACTGCGATGTTAAAATGCGATATGTGGTTCTTAGACTCCGCAACAAGCAATTAAGTGGGGCTCAGAAGGTCTGGCTTGACTTGATTGATTACCTATTTGAGCCTAGTAGCTGCCTATAGAAGCTTAATTCCTACCTAGATAGGTAAGTGGGTCTCTGAAGGTGAACGGATTGACTTGCTTGTTGCGGACTGTGGTGGTTCTGGACTAGTCAGTCTGTCGACTAATTTTGTAGTCGAAGAACAAGAATACTGCAAATCACAACGTATCTGCATGATCCTAACCACACTTGATTTTCGTATCTCTGCCTGAAAACTATTTTCACGTACATTTCCCAATCCAAAATCCAAAATAAAAGTCCAATTGCAACGCCCACGCAAGCACCAGAACAGCGAACTCCACAATCCCTTCTCAAGACAAGAGACCGAAAGATCAGTACCGACCGTCTTCATCATCATCAAGAAGCACAAACCCCCCCTTCCCCATTCGCTTGCCACAAAACCGCTCCAACAAAGCTGCAGCCTGTCCCTGCGCGTGCGTCTCCCTGATTCTATCCTTCTCGCGCTCGAGCTCTCGCAGCCTCTCCCATTTTCGTTCGAGTTCGCGGAGCTTGATACACTCTGCTTCGAGAGTGCTGCCGAGGAGGTTCTGGAGCCCGAGCCCGATGCCAGAGTCGAGGAGAGGAGTAAGAGCGGAGGTGGAGGTGGTGAGGTTCTGGAGACCTGAGCCGAGCAATGGTCCAAGGGCGGAGGCATTGAGACTTAGGTTGGCAAGTCCAAGTGGTAAGGTACTGAGACGGCCGTTGCGGAGGAGATGTTGTTGTTGGTTTTGCTGACCTGGTGCGAGCAAAGTTTGGTGCAGTGGCGAGTATCTGAGGCTGAGTGCATTCTGTATCGCCGGGTGATGCAAGTTCGCGAGCTGGTTTGGTGCAAGTAGTGCGTTCGACGGCGTGTCCCCACCTATACCCATTCCTATTCCTGGAGTCGTATATCCGGCACGACTAAGCTCCAGCCATGCTTTGCGAACGTCGTTTTCTAAAGCTCCGCTGCTCTCCAATGCCTCGCGCAATCTCCCTCCCCATGTGCCATGTTCGTTGTCCAACTTGAGTAGATTCGGCATCTCATTCGTACCCACCCCAGAAGTGTTAAGCCCAGACCGGTACGAGGAGTTCGGTGCAGCGAGCAAGAACTTGCGCGCCCATTCTTTCAGCCGCGCATCAGGTTCATATCCTTTGTATATCTCGCGCAAGACGTTGATCGGATCCTCAGTCATAATACCATACGCGTTCATACGGCTGAGTGCGTATGATTTGCACTCGTCCAATTTCATCAAGGCGCCCATTTTCGCGAACTGCACGTCTGTGAGGACACATGCGTCGCCCTTCCCACTATTATTGTTGGGCATGATAATCGGCGGTCCCTTGCGCGCTATCCCCAAACCCGTTGCAGCGGCGGCGAGAATGCTTGGGTCCGGGCGATACGCACGGGTGTGTATGAATTCGAGGAAACGCATAAACGTCTTTTCATCAACCTCGCTATCCATCTTGACATACCTACATTTCTTCATCTCAAACGCTCGTCGAACAGCCAAGAAGTCATCAATTTTATTCCCGTCCACGAGCACGGATTTGTCTTTGAAGATGAATTCGACCGATTTCGCAGACGAAATCAGGCGTGCGCGGGGTTTGGTTTCGAGTTCGTGTCTGCGGTCGTTGTAAACTTGCACAGTTGAGCTGCGAATAGTTTTGCAGGGCTGGTCGAGCATTGGTTTGCAGATTTTGGTGTACCACTTGTCGACATCGGGTTGGGCAAGTTCGTAGACGTTGGGGTGGCAGTGGCTGCAGTACCATTTCTCTTTCTCTGAGTCGTGTGTGTCCTTCGACGGTCGGCGACGCATGTACACGTGCCCGTCTTCAACATATCGCAGATCACTGAGATTGTGCCCAAAGTTCAGTGGCGTGAGTTCCTTGCCGTGAGCAGCTGAAAGTTTCTTGATGGCGGACATGACTTTGCCGAACTCATAGCCATGGCCGAGACGGCCGTAGGTTACTTCGTCTTCTTTCTGCGGACCACATGCGACGAGGAAGTATGCGTGGATCATGTGGTGAATGAGTATGGCGACGATGTCTCGTGCTCTGGCGTTTTCTAACACGTCGTTGTTGAGAATGATGGAGATGCGCTTGACTTCGGCCATAGGGCCCCAGCTCTGGGTATATGTAGCTCCAGAGACGTCAAGTCCAAGGCTGCTGGTCTCGAGGAAGACGGCATTTTTGAGATAGCCTGCGAAGAGAGTTTCGTTGAGTTTGTTGAAGATGCGGTGCGGAATGTCTTTGCCAAGTCCTTCTCTTTCAATTGTTGCAGCCCGAATGCGAATGTTCCTGAGTGTCTCAGCTGCCTCGGGCTTCTTTTCGAGATTGTCAACGATGAAGGCCACTGCCCAATCGATGCTCCAATTCAAGTTCCTATCGCACTTCAGGTGGGGATCGCAAAGGCGTGAAGACAGCCCTGAAGCAGATAAGCTGAGGTTAGAAGATCTCCGACGGGAGTACGAATCAGGCTCTGAATCAGAGTAGTATGGTTGGACTCCAGCGAATGCTAGACCGCTGAGTGAGCGGTCATATAGCGTCAGATGGTTTGGTGGACCGTAGGTCATGAGGCTTGGTACGAGACTTGGACGCAGCCACTTATTTGGGCGAGAGAAAAACTTGTGAGTTCATGCTAGGAGTCCATTGAAAAGCCCTATATATTAGCTTGCGGAGCTCGAATCGAATTTCCTCCTTCCTCACCTTTGACTACACATACCAAGTGTTTTGTGCAAGCCTCGTGTCCGCTTGGAGCCAGCGTATGGTAAGGCGAACGTCGAGATGTTGCACGGGAGACACGTATTGTTTGCTCTCCTTTCCGTGTTGCTGGGAAGGTCAATTGCTCGGTGGCACCGCAGTCGAGCCAGTGGGGAAGTCCGATTTGCACACAGGACGTGTCAAGCGCAACTTTGTCAAACTTTCGACCAAGATTGGAGAGGATATTAGTCAGGCTCGTGTTCACCATTGGAGCTTGTGATCTCATTCCGAATCCAGGCTGATACGTTGATTGAATGAGATCCCATTCTGCATCGTCGATGTATGGACCCCTCAAGACTATTGGCTACTATTAGCATGAGGCCCATCTGCACATAGTGTTAGTTGTGCAAGCATGATTCTTGGGACGTGGAGGCTAAGAGTGTAGGTAAAATATGTATTTAGTCGAGCCAATGCGAACACCAACTAAATCTGCCAATCATCGAACGTGAAAAAGGGATATACAAAATTGTCATTAAGTGCGCACCTGTTGTGAAGCGCGGAATGACGTGTGTGGTTCGGAACACCGAGTGAGGCATTCAACGCCCGTGGTGGAGCTCAAGGATGTCGTGCTTTCTTTCTGTAGGTGGCCGGAATTGTGCTGGTGTCGAAGACAAGCATACTTCGAGAGCTCCTTGTCCGGCTACACTTGAGATCCATGGTTGTCGTCGTGTGTTGCAAGCGCCTAGTAGCGCTTCTCGTCCCTGATATCAGGACGTCCAAAGTCGTCGCGGCGACCGTACTCGTCGCCAGGTCGTCCACCGACCTGACTCCTTCCGCTGCCGCCGTCTCCGTAGTGCTTGCGCCTCAATGCAGCGAGCCTCTTCTTCTTGGTGTGCGCATTGATGTATGTGCCAATGATGAAGCCGACAATGTTGAAGAATGGCACCCAGGTGGTCTCGGGCAGGAATTGTTGGGCGAAAGCCAGCGAAATTGGGGAGACAATCCAGCTGACCTTCATGACAGGCCAGAAGCCAGCCTTCACGGTGGCGCGAACCTGGTGGAATGTGCGGGCACCGGCGATGAGCGCCATGGAGATGAGGTACACGCTGTTTTGAATGGGTGAGATCTGGAGATGTCAGTATCACAGCTACAGACATGATTGCGGCTGACTCACAATTAAGTTGCTGACAAGAATCTGCATAATCTTGGCCTTCAAGCTCTTGCGCCCCTGGAAGACCTTCTGAAGGAGGCTGATGAGGACGTGGCCGAGCGGCGCGCTGATGACTGCACCGTACAGGGCCATCTTTGGGACACGCGAGGTGAAGTAGTGGCCGCTCTTGCTCCTATCATGCGCAATCCACGAAGCGAGAAACTCTTGCAGGCCAGAAAGGGTGCCGGAGGTAAGCATCTTGGTCCGAAGTGGGTTGCTCTGGAGCTGCTTGAGGTACGCCTTGACGTTCAATTAGTAATGCACCCCAGATCCACTGCCATTGCGCAACACTCACTGCGAGATATCCATTGGGACCGCCGCCCTTGGTCAGCGCCTCGCCAACCTCATGCATCAGGCCCTCCTTTCCGTGCTTGCCTGCCGCATCGGTGATGCCGGCTGCCGTCGTCTTCACCGTCTCCTTTTCGAACTTGACCGACATGGCGCGTTCAATCGAGTGCGGCGGGCGTGGATGAGATTATGAGCGCGTGTCGCGAGGTGTTGCAACGCGTGCGAGGTGTACGTGGCGGAGATGGGGGACGTTGCGCTGATTGTTGACGATGGCTGGGGACGACAACAGCGCTTCCTCGGCCCAATCTGTTTTAGCGCTAGTCGCGGCGCACGTCTTGGGCTCAGACGGCGGTGTCGTGACTGACACAACAACAACAACGACCTCGGCTCCAGGCTCGTCTCTTTCCAGGCAAATCTTACTGCTGTTCGATATACCTCCTACCCTGCGTCGTTGTACTTGATGAAAGGAATGCGGATGCTTGCAGTTGATGTAGACGACGCGCCTCGATGCTTTTTGGGCGATAACGGATAGGACGTCGGCATCCGCCGAGCAGTCATGGGACGAGACAACAAGCACTATCCCAGCGACATGCGGACGCCAACGACAAAAACTATCTTGAGTATGCAGATGTCAAAACAGGTCTTGCATGACCTACAATTCGAGTTGCTTCCCAGAATCGATGCGTGACAGGGTAAACCATGACGGTCGTAGGTCTTGTGGGGCTCTCGAGATGTCCGAGTGTGGTAGACTTTATAAAGTCGACCATTCGCTCTTCCCTTGACACGTGAGTAGAACTTCTCGCACAAGAACCCTTGACATGCTTGGGCCCCAAAGCTCGGTTCTGTACCACCTTTCTTCTGGGCAGTAGCAGTGTAGTGTTACTCACGTTTCTCTCTGACAACCCCGACTTTCCTCTCTCTTGTCAGACTTGATGCGCGTTCTTTCAAATCTTTCTCCTCGCTTTGCAATCACAAATGTATCTTTCGTGTAGGGCTCGTTGGCGTCGTGTTGTATGGCGCGATGAAGGTGATGGCAGGAGCGTTTGTATGTCTCGGAACGACAAACACTGAGAGCACGCGATGACCTCAACGCAAAACATCCACTCGTCCACCAGCCCTCGAACTCTGACCTACGCTTGAAAGTCCAGCAGTACGACAAGAGCTAGGACCGGACCTGAGAGCGCGACTTTGCTTTCCGACGCAATTTTGGTATGTCCCGTCGTTGGTGTCGTTAAGCTTTGCACGTTGCACGAAGAGCAGTGTATGAATGCGAAGGACGGCGACTTCCTCTCTCGAAAGTCGCCATTGCGAATTGGTCTGCCTGTCCGAGACTGACCCACTCACTCTTTCCCGATTCACGTCCGCGAAAAGGCACCTCGACTCACGCGACCACGCTTGACTGACCCACCAGATCGCGGCTGCTCACAGGGAATCTTCATACAACAACAGTCTTGCCTTTGCTCCTCCACTTTTTGGACCTCGCCGGCACCACGACGCACCCACGCGTGGTGCACCATGCGAGTAGGTACCACAGACATTGACCTTGACGACCTCGTTGACCAGATCAAGGCCCGCAACATGCCGAAGCGCGTGCGCACCCCGAACTGCACGCATCTGGACATGGACCGTGTCTTCGGCAGAGACCAGAGGTGTGTCGTGTGTGGCCGCGAGTCATCCATTGGATTCCTCTACGAATGCAAGCAGGATTGCGATGGAAAGTCGCTCCATGACATAATTGAGCAGGAAAACGATTGCGAGATCGAAATCATCAAGTCAGACACACGCCTACAGCTAGAGTGGGCTGGTTTGAGCGAGAGCGTCATACTTACCGCAGAGAAGGGTCACTACACCCCACAACAGCTGGAGAAGCTCAAGGCGCAGAAGCAAGAACTCCGAGAAATCATTTCCGACCAACTGCAAGCAAGCTCCATCAATGATGCTGCAGCTAGGCTCGCCGCCATGGCTCAAACGCCACCGAATACCGACGGAACACTCAACAGTACGCTGACCAGGGAAGCGGTAGGTGACCTTGAAAGAATTCTTGCCAAACTATATTTATGTCTTCTTCGTCTATGGCTGTGGTATCACTGACTGACATCCGTACAGGAACCGCCAGCATGCGCCTTCAGAGCCTGCCATACGTGCCGCCCATACTACCGCGACCGTGTCTACATATCATTCCAGTCTGTCCTATCCGCCAACTTTCCACCTATGACACGCCAGGATATTGATCGCCTCCCCACCAAATCTGCAAAGATCACGAAGACTATCGGAAACACCAGCTTTTCCATCTCGTCCTTGCCAACCGAAGAATCCACCACGCTCAGCATGCCTACATCCATGTCACTAGCTGCGTCGACCAACGCTCCTCCCACAGCTTCGACCTCTACATCTACATCGAGCGAGCTCACGTTCAAGACCACACAGACCGACATGGATAAGATCTCTGCCCAACGCCGCCCACAACGTCGATTCTATAGGATGGGTCATCGAACTTCGGGCTCCATATCACGCGATCTTTCGCGGCAGTTGACTTTGCTCACGCGCCAAGGACTCAAGACGGCATTCCACGGCATCTTTCGCTCGAACAGAGAGTCAAGCTCACAAGGTTCCAACATTACGCTTCCACTTCCGCGAACAGGCACAGTCCGTGACTCTGATAGCTCGCACGATGTAGGCGACTTCGACCTTCCCGCCCTTCGCAAAGTGCGCCGACAGAAGGAGCGCAATGAGGTCAAGAAGGGACTGTATGTCGTGGGCTTCGAAGGCGTGCAAGGTACAGCGTCTGCATCTTCCCACCACGTGCTCGGCACGAACGAAGCCAGCAGCTCAGGCTCCGAGTCCGAGTCCTCACTGTATTCATCCGCGTCTCGTAGAAGCAAGGTCGAGGTCGAGGCCGACGGCGGTGTGGCGCTTACGGAAGAAGCGGTCGAGACACGTACCCCGGACATCTTGGCTGTCGGCGTATCTATCGGCGAAGACGCTGCTATCATAGAAGGTGTGGAGATTGCAGACGAGGACGAGGCGGATATAGGCCTGCAGAGTATCATGACGCAAGCCTGAAACCAGAGAAGGACTCAGAAAGGAGAGAAGACAGTGGGGCACGAATGAAGATAATGATGATACTGTCCAGCGATGGAGTGAGCGCAAGATTTTGCTTGGCGAGCAGTAAAAGTTCACTCGTTGGGCGCAGATGGGGCATAGTGGTCTTTGATTTGAGTCAATGCTTTGCCGTATAACTCTGATACCCACTTTCAAAGCAATTGCAAACATTCCACTTTGAGATATGCTTCACGCGAACACGCACAATCGTATAGATATGAGCGAGCATCATTAATCAAATGCCTCATGTTCTGATATATAATACAACAGCCACTGCCTTATCATGACGAACCACACCATTTCCATGTCATACACCGCATTCATCTCACTTCCTCCCCAATTTCCATCTCGAAATCCTAGTCTGGATATCATCCCACCCAAACTCCTTCCTCTTCAACCCCTCCATCTCACCCTCTTGCAACACCACCGTCGGCGCCCCACTCCCCTGTCCCGCATTCTGCACCTGCCCGCCAAACACCTGTTTCGCGACTCTTCTCAGATCCGCAATGCTCACATCTTCGATCTTGCGACACATTTCCTTGACCCCCACTTTCCGTCCATGAACCTGAACTTGCCGACCCAGATCCTCTAGCTCGACCATTCTTGACTCGAGATTCATCAGCAGCGAGGACCGGAGTTGGTTCTTAGCGCGCTGCACCTCGCCCTCCTTAAGCGCGGCGTACCCACTTTGATCACCTAGGCTTTTCAACTCGCGACACATGACTTCGAGCATCTGCGCGACATGCGAGGGTGCGCAGGACGCAGCAATACCAAACAGCCCAGAGTCGGTGTAGCTGTGGTTGAAGGCGACGCAGGACTCGACCCAATGGTGTTGGTTCAGCACGTTGGTGTACAGGCGCGAGTACATGCCTTTGCCGGGCCCGCCGGCGCTGAAGGACCCGCCGCCGCCGAGCAGGGTTTGCAGGGTTGCGAGGGCGTAGATGTCGGGGGAGGAGATGGGGAGGGCTTCGAAGGCGAGGTGAATGTGGGAGAGGCGAGGGAGCATGGGGTTCAGAGGTGGTGGGATGGATGGGAGAGTGAGGAAGCCGCCGGTGTAATTAGATGGTATTGAGGTGTCGATGGGAGGGAAGCTGAGGTCGAACGAGGTGTTTACTGAGGCGTTGGAGGTGGCGGAGGTTGAGAGGTTCTTGAAGAAGGGTATCTTGGAGAGGAGTTTGGAGGTTTGTGGAGGTGCGCCGGTGGGCGTGGGGTGGTCTGCTGTGAAGACTTGTTGTGGTGCGGACTTGGACGCTGAGCTGTCTTCGCCGAGGCCGATGAGCGACGGACCTTGGCCTGCCGCCATATCCCCAAAGTACTGCTCTGACAATCGGACAGCTTCGTTGTGGTCTACGCCAGCGAATGCGACGACTATCCGATCCGGCTTATAGAACTCTTTCCGGTATGCCTCGACGACGTCTCGGTTTATGTAGGGTAATCGCTCCTTCGGGCAGAGGAGTGGATTGCCCAGCGTGTTGTCTTTGTATGCCGCCATATGCACAAGCTCAGGTAGTATCAGTTCTGGCTTGCTCCATATCTCGCCAATCTCGTAGTCTGCCGTCTCCAGCTGTTGCTGAACCTCGTCTTCGGTTATGAGTGGGTCGCGGATCGTCTCGGCGAGCAAGCCTACGGTGGTAGCCACGGCGGAATTGAATGTCGCAGATTGGTACATCAGTGATTCTCGTGACGAGGCGCATTGTATGTTCCCTCCTAATGACTCCATCTTCTCTACCATTTGGTCTCCAGTCGTTCCCCGCGTCGACTTGAACGCCAGTCTGTCGATGATGTGGCTGACTCCTCGCAGAGCATCGTTCTCGTACCGTGAGCCGGCATCGACGTATACCCCAATGCCGGAGAAGTGGCCTGGCAAGGCCTCTGTCGCGACGCGAATGCCATTTGGCAGTGTAGTGATCTGATCGAGTTCGACGGGGTCTTTCTCCTCCGCGACCACGGTCGCCAACCCTCTTCTACTGCTGCATCTCGCGGTCCGTGTGAGTGACGACGACGCCTGTGATAGTCCGTGGGATAACGGTCGAACCGATCGGGGTCTTAACATATCTTGGGAGTGTGGTTGTGGGATCCGCCGTCTCGGTCAGAATCGCGACTTCCGACAAAATTTCGGGATGACGAAGCATGTCACGTGTACCTGAACCATGAACCACTGCGGCGGAACACCATAACATCATCCACTAGAAGAGCCCCACACGCGAGGCTCTTCTGCACAAGGCATGAGAAGGCTTTTTGTATTGTCAGCCTTACCACTTGGCTGACACTCGAGAACGGAAGCGGGCGCGGAGTTCTTAACGCGCGTGTGGCAAGAATAGACTGGCGGCTGCGCGTGCTCAAACGTCAGCGCCGTCAGAGCAGTTTGGCAGATGTTGGCGATCATCTTGAGACCTTTGAGACTTTTAAGACCACAACACGAGACCTCCCGCACAGAGAGCTCACCCTCACTGGCATCATCCCTTCACCAGAAGGTCAAGCCTCTCGTTTCGTGTCATCACACGTGCCTTGACTGCCTTGCACTGGACGGCCTCATCGCGCGGGCCAGGGTTCTAGAGTCGCTGCTCGACGGCTTACTCCTCACGGGTTGCTTGGCGGCATCACCACTGCAGCTCTGATCGCTCCACTCCCATGCTCTCCACATCCGCTGCTGGGAGATACATAGTTGTGTAAACAGTCTGTCAGCGCTTTATAGGTTGGTCTTCAGTCAAACGCCGTCGAAACTCGCGCATTCACACAGCCGCTCAGGGTGAGCCTCGGGGCATCTCGTCTGTCTGCGCCGCTCCTGTAGTCTAGATGTTCACGGCTCCTGCTCCAGCTGCACCCACTGTTGCCGCCACCCCAATAACCACAAACTTCCCTGCACCGCGGCCTACAGGCTTGCATAGGGGCCTGAGCTACTTGAGAGCTCATCTGCACCCTCAAGATAGTCCACGTGAGAGGCCCTCCCGACCACGCGCCTTAACCCACACCCCACCGGCCTCGCCCTCTTTTGCGACACCCTCGCAGAGCGCGACTGCCCGGCCTCAACCTTCTCGTCGACACACCAACGACACGAATCCTCAGCTCAGCGCTTCCAGCGAATCGCCGCCCCCATCTCCTTCGAGTATGACGAGAAACAGAGCCGAGACGGCAGCCCCAGGCCTTACAGTGCGCAACAATGCTGGGCCAACACCAGCAGCGCCTGGTCCCTCAAACATGGAAAGCCACGAGAACGCAACAGACGGTGCGCCTGCCGTGAAGCACCTCCCGTCAATTCGTTTCATCCCACACCAAGACCCCCGGGCTGGTCGACCTTCGCTCCAGTTCCCAACAATAACCCGCACACTACCAGACGAAAGTGCAGTCATTCGAGTCGGACGATACTCGGAGCGCGACAATGCTCCAGAGACCCCTGCAAGTACGCCATCTGCCGCGGCTGTGGGATTCAAGTCAAAGGTCGTCAGCAGAAAACACTGCGAGCTGTGGTGCAAGGAAGGCAGCTGGTACATCAAGGATGTCAAGAGTTCTAGCGGAACATTCCTGAACCACATCAGACTTAGTCAGCCGAACGTGGAATCGAAACCCTTCCGAATAAAGGATGGGGATATCATTCAGCTTGGCATCGACTTCCGGGGTGGTGAGGAAATGATCTTTCGATGCGTCAAGATTCGCGTTGAGTGTAATCGCGGCTGGCAACAAGGGTTGAACAAGTTTAAGTGCGTTTGCTTTAATCGCTTGTTTAGCCGTTAGCTAATTATTCCAGCAAACAAACACACCAAAGGCTTCGAAATCTCGCCAAAAGCAAACAGGAGAGCGACACGGCATCAACACATACGTCGGAATGCGCGATTTGTTTGATGTCGATTGCCGTAGGTTGCATGCCATATACAGCACGTCTGTACTGACAAGATCCACAGCCATGCCAATCGCTCTTTGTTGCGCCATGCTCACACGTGTGGCATTACAGGTGCATCAGGCCAATTCTCAACGGACCCACGTGGCCAAACTTCCTGTGCCCGAATTGTCGAGCCGTAGCAGATCTCGAGGAAGAGGTCGAAGATCCCGCCGACTACGATTGGGAAGAGGAGGTCGATGAAGCTAATGGTGATTCGACTGACAAAGTCGATGCTGGCGATGGTGACCGACATGTAACTCCGCGCGGATCAACGGTACCTATGAATGCCCAAGCCCAGGTTAATAGCCAACACGACGAAGGCGGCGTCAGCCTGTCTACCATACAGCAAGGACTCTCGAACATGAACATTGCGGACCAGACTGCGCCAGAACCACAGACTCCAGAGCGACGCGCGGAGCCACCCGCATCATCCGTGACACAGCCGGTCACTATCAACGTCTCAGGCGCCAACGAGTTCAACGGTCTCTCGCCATTGTACCCGAATGCAGTTCATGGCTTGACACCGGACCGCGTTCATGACGGCCCGATGACTCCACGCAATGACGCCGGGCCGTTTGTGCTAGACGGCAGCGCGGGACGTGCCGCTGGTAATCGTCTTCGAGATGCATCGCCTGGTTCGGATTCTGCCAGCACACATAGCGGGAATGGACCCGCGCCGCAAGCAAATGGGACGGCGAGCAGTGGGGCGCCTAGCCTACCTCCAGTGCGGTTCGATTAAACCTCGTCGATTGTTCGTAGTGTCTGAGACATGTTGCATTTCCTGGCGTGCATTGGCGTTGTGTGTCCACGAATGAAACGGTCGCTCATAATTCTCTTTAGGTCGTTTTGAAGATTTGAGAATAAGAGGATGAAGGGGTGTGGGGTTGGGTAACCATGTTTTGTTGCGCCCTGGAGTGAGTGCATGTTGATTCGTTGTCGTGCTCTATCGTGAGTAGGTATAGATAGCATCTACCGTACGTACTAAATAAAGACAACTGTTGGATCGCAAGTCAAGTGTTCGCATAACACTACGAAGATATATCATCTCCAACAATTTCATCGTAACGCTGGGGGTATACGCAAATGCTACGCTCCGCTCCGCTCAAAATGCCCATCAACATCGACCCAAAATCACAAACACAACACATCACATAAATTTAATCAAACATACCGCCCATAGCCCTCCCCTCCCCCGTCGCTCTCCACTCCTCCAACAACACCATAACCTCCTGCCTCGTATCCTCAATAATCGCATCCATCTTAATGTCATTCTTATCATACCCAAACGGGTCCTCCAACTGCACCCCAATCCCCTCAATCCCATACAACGTGAACGCCACAATCGCAACGATCAGCACGCTCCACCAGCCGTAGTCGTCGACAATAGCGAACGGCAGCACGCATGTGAAGAGCGCCAGGACTTGCTTTTGGTGGATCAGATGTGCGACGGGGATGGGCGTGGAGCGTATGGTCTCCATGCGCCCGTATGCGTCGACGAGAGAATTAAGTTGTACGGTCATTTGGCTGGCGAGAGGGGCGTGGAACCAGCCTCTGTCAAATCCCCTGCGCAGGTAGGATTCTACGAGGACGGCGAGTTGTAAAGGGAGCCCCAGGCCTTGGTCTTCGTAGCCCATGAGGCCGGAGGGGAGGAGGGAGACATATTCGTCTTTCTGGGTGGGTGGACTGCCGTCGCCATTTTGTAGTGTCGCGGCTGAGTCGCTGAGGAGTGGGGTCGAGGATGATGGTGTTGCGGGCGTGCTGAGTGTGCGGTCGACGTAGCTGGGCCGGCGAGAGACGGGTTGGGAGCGTGCGAAGGCGGAGTGTTGGGGTGGGAGGGAGGCGAGGCTTGCAGGCGGGATATTGAACTCTGCTCGGAGGTTGTGCTTGATTGCGTACAGGACGGCGACAAGACAGCGCACGACGCGCTCCGTGTCGCGCTTCTCGGCCTCGCTGGCTTTGCCGTCTTTGTCGCGGCTGTTGACGAGGCAGATGCGTGCGAGATTGCGGACACTGGTCCCGATTGTGGTGAGGCAATTTCGACCCGTCCAGAAGCGGTCGTAGCTGGTCGAGTTGCGGAAGACGAGCATCAAGCCTACCACGATGCTCAAGGATGGGATGATTGTCGAGGGTATGTTGATGGAGCGCCATACGTGCGTATCGAGGTAGACGATGAGGACGGTGAAGAGGGAGTGTAGAAGAACTGGAACGGCGATGATGTCGTGCACGGCGCCTTTTGCGAAGCGTAGGACTAATGGCAGCCGTCGTGGCTTCTTGCGGAATGCATGGGCGAGAGGGTAGGTTGGGCGGCGCTGGGGTGATTGTGGCGCCATTGTCTGAAAGTTGTCTCGGTAAACAGGCTTGTTGTATAGCTAGAGACTAGGTCTACGAGTGGCCATTAGAGTCCAGCTCCTATGCATAGAAAGTAGACGCTGAAGCTTCAACATGTGGAGGTTGGTTGTTGCGGGGATCGAGCAAGGTTTCAGGGTCCAAGGGTCAGAGCTTTACCCGTTGACGGCTTTGATGTCATCTCTCTCGAGTCCTTTTCGACGGCATGTCTAGCTTTCAGCTTCCAGATCATGGAATCAATCAATTTGCTCGACTCGATGTTCTTTGGGTCTCACGCATCGCACGTTCCAGCACCAAGCAGTTGTTACATCCCTTCGCTGGTCACCAGATTACTTGACTTTACATCGAGGCATACCGACAACGTGGGGGGATCGCTGGAGACTGCTGATACGATACAAGATGCAGGGAGGCGATATTAAGTCGCATGCAGGCGTTTGGGCTGTGCATTTTGCACATCTCGAATAGGCCTGCAAATGCTCCGCCTCCTAAGTATTGGATCTTGAGGCTGAAGGGCAAGCACCGCGCCGCCGCCGGTCGAGCTGGCTCTGGCTGCCGCCACTTAGACCTTCATCCGCCTCCCGCGGCTGCCTTCCCTGCACTAACACCCACAACCTCACAGCTGTGGCCTCTCAGCCTTCTGTGATTTTCTTCCGCCAATATACCATCATGCATCCGTCTTTCTCTTTCTTGCGATCACCATCTACCTCTTATCGTACACGTTCGTCTCGCGTTGTGACAGGCCGACGTCGTGAGAGGTAAGCCACAAGGGCGGCCCCCACGTACGTGCCTGCATGTCGAGGTCCCATCAGCCCATCGCCGAAGACAGGCCGCCAAGTTACATAACGCAATGGCAAAAAATGGAGAGGGTTTCAAGCCTCTTCGGGATTCGCTGTACAGAAGTCTAGTCGCACTTGCCTGCGTTCCCCGAGTGTGGCAGGAGTACAACGAGTCATGGGTCGACCAGATTGAACAGCGCTTCTTCCCAGCAGGTACTGCTGAAGCAGTATTAACATTGAGCACACTTGAGCAGCTCTTTGCCCTTATCGTTGCTACTCGCGATGGACAGTCCTTGAGCGTCCATCCTGTTCGTTTAGCGCATCAATTCGAAGACCGGAAGCTTCACACTTTCCTGGCTATTCTCATCACGTCAAAGTGCGATATCGAGCCGCTGATCTCTTTCACCCGAAAGTTCGTGGCCCCTCCGATCTGGACGGATGCCGACAAGGCGCTTGCAGAGCTCCCTTCCGAACGCCGGGACAGCTTGAGAGCTGTACTGGGCGATGAAGTCGCAGTGGATTTCTTCTTCAAGGGACAGCACGATTTCTTCGCACCTATCATTGGAAAGAATAAAGAGATCAGGGGCTCCTTCCGCCGCCTACCCTACGTGAAGCAAAAGCTCATAGGTCAAGGTTCTTTCGGCAGGATATTTGAAGTTGAGGTACGTTGTTTTTGCATGTGGTTCCAAAGCAGGACCTCTTCATGCAAACTAGCATTGTACTAATGGCCTTGTCAATAGATCTCGCCACATCACTTTCAAGACGACCATGGGATGTCTAACAACCACGGTCTGCGGCTTGCACGCAAAGACTTTGAACTCAACGCCGAAGACAAAGCCCACGAGAAGGAGCGTGATGTTCTACGAGAGATAGTCCGAAACGCAAAGAAGCACAACAACATCATGAAGAGCCTAGGGAGCTTGGAGATAGGCACCACGTATTCTATTTTCATGCCTTTAGCAGACTGCGATCTAAAGCAATACATGGAATTGCATCCAGATGCACCAGCAACACCCCAACAGAAGGCCCAGCTCGTTCAGTCCGCGGTGGGACTCGCTGGTGCCATCGTCTATCTTCACGAAGAACTGGAGTCACCTGCTTACGAGAAGCTGTCATGCTTCCATATGGATCTCAAACCGCAGAACATACTCGTCGTCAATGATCCAGTGACTGGTGAGCAGCATTGGAAGCTATCAGACTTCAATATGTCTCGGGTGAAGATGCAACGCAAGCCGACCGATGAACTCCTTACTCTGCGAAGAAGATCAACATTCAGCGAAAATCCTCTAGAGATCAACAAGCTTTTCAAGCGGCGCATACCCAACGTATTGGATGCGTCGGTCACAGAGTATACCATCAACAGACGAGGTGCTGGTACGTATCTGTCTCCAGAGGCATGCATTGACGGGCATCGCATCCAAGCTGAAAGTGATACGTGGTCTTTGGGTTGTGTGATCAGTGTCGTCTTCACCTATCTTTATGGAGGCCAACCAGCGGTGTCTGAGTTCGGCGAGCTCAGATATAAGAAAGGTCTGGACCGCTTCTTCACTTTCTCCCGCGGTGATGATACTCCCAGGCTGAGCGACGCTCAAGTCAACGATGCTGTCAAGCGCTGGCACCGGCAACTGCGAATGGATACGAGAAAGAGAGACGCCGGAGAAGGTAGCATCTTCGATGATTTGATCAAGTTCATTGGCCAGAAAGTTCTCATCATCGATCCGAAACAGCGGCAGCACACGTCCGCCAGTGATATCAGGGATCAGCTCATCATTGCATTTCAAGCATACCGCAATATGACAAGGGTTGGTCCGGCGTCTCCAAAGAGTCCAAAATCACGCTTTAGCATACCTGGTATCAGGAGAGTGCCCTGGCGACGACGATCGGAAGTGGAAGCAGACTCGCTAGATTGGAGATTCTCATGCCCTGGGAGCGTGAGATTATGCGCTTTTGGCCCCAATGCTCTACCGCTTGTTTGCGTCACCGACCGCATCATCTCAGTCCATTCGTTGGAACACGTCTTGCTCTCAAATGATGCCGACAATTTCGACGATGATTTCATGACTTACGGTCAAGCCAGCCCTAACAACGAGGGGCGACACTGGAGCCCAAACATAGGCGTCACGACTCAGTACATTCTTGCGACTACCGACCATCATGAATTTGATGTATGTGCTTGTAGATCCAATTATATGATACTTGCTGACCTGATATAGTGCTACTTCTACCACATCTCTGATCCCGGCAATCACAATACTGAGTTGGAGCTCATTCACCATTGGGAACTAAAACTTCCAAGAGTATGGAAACTTGCGCTATCACCCGATGCACAGTACGCTGCCTTCGTCCTCTGTCACGACATGGCTCATCAACAAAATGGCTCCGTGTACATATCGCGACTGGACTGGAACGAAGCTGCTCACCTCGAAAAGTAAGTGCCTGTACAGGGTGCGGTTATCCTGGTGGATTCGAGCTGATCTTCCGCTGCAGCAAGCTATATTCTATAGTCTCATCATCTTCCGAGGGTAGTTCGAATCCTAGCTCTCCATTAGGTCGGCCAATCGCTCTACCATGTCCTGCTGAAGACGTATGCGAACTTCGATTCTCGAAGGCCAACGGGCTATATGTGGTAACGAAGCCCCGACACAGCAACAGCGTTACCGGAAATGTCATGCATATATATGCATGGTCCGTGCAAGGCAATCGACGCACAGCCCTTGCTCCGAGTGCCATCAAACATGAGGGTAGAGACGACCTTCTACAAGGACTGTTCACGTGCTTCGCGCCCTTCAACCACGACCTGGCTTTTGCTATACTATCCCAAGAAAAGAGAGTGCTCATTCGAGCCTGGAACCTCGGACGCTATGCGCAAAGTAGTGCGCGAGGCTATCGTCTCCTCCAGATTCTATTGGACCAAGATGATCAGCAGATTCTTGCTTTTGGAACCAGAGAAGCTCATAATGATCTCCAGCTGCTCACATTTCCTGCAACCAACACCAAAGAAGAAATCGACATCAAGGCCGGGGTGAAGTTGCAGGGAATGACGTATCACAGCAGATTTGTCGCTTCCACGAACACCACTTCAACAGGCTCGATTACACGACGTTCGATGTTGATCGCTATTTTGGAAGGCTCAACCATTCGCATTGCTCGCCACGATCTCGGAACTTGAGGATCATTTTTGGACACCCTTGAGGTTCTTCTCGATGTCAGTATAACCTCTTTGGAGGCTAGTCGGTACATGGCTTGACTGCTCGCTGGTCTCAGCGGTCTCTTTCTCCCTTCGGATCTTCGGGAAGCCCGCCATCACGTAGTACAGTGCCATCGTCAGTACTGTTGCGCCGACTGCAGTAACGAAGTAAATCCAGATCTGCGGTGAGGTCATCAGACTCTTCGTCACTTGATCCATCTCGAAGAATTCCATTCCGAAGATGCCCTATTTCAAGTCAGTCGCGGACTTTCAGTCATGATTAGCAACATACCGTTACCAGAGTCCAAGGAAGGTAGATCAGCGTGATCACGGTTATGAAGACGGCGGAGCGTGTCAGGATAACCATACTTCCATTCTGCTCCTGTGCGACTCCTTGATTTCGAAAAGCCAG
Organism: Setomelanomma holmii; assembly: GCA_010015745.1. Lineage (NCBI taxonomy): Eukaryota > Fungi > Ascomycota > Dothideomycetes > Pleosporales > Phaeosphaeriaceae > Setomelanomma > Setomelanomma holmii. The sequence continues at coordinate 158,793 of ML978226.1, forward strand.
GGTATCTGCAAGCAGAACGGCCGTGCAATTGCTTCGTTGCTGTAGGAATATCCCAGTTCGCATGAATGTGCGACAAGAGCGCTTGACATTCGCCAGTCGCGAGGAGATTTTTTGGTGTACTGTTTTGGTCACACAACTTCTGTGGAGCAGGTTCTTTCCTAGATCATCAAGGCCATCTGTAAGTTCCTCGAAGCTTGTAAGGACGGCTCTGAGCGGCAAGAATCGACTCTCGAGTGACCTCACGCGACCGAGGGTATCATATGAGACCCGTAACGGCCTGTTGATCATAGTGGCCGTTGTTGTGTCTGCCTACTCGCAATCAGTGCTGCAACTCGACTGCGTCCGTTCTTTGGCACTCACAATCGGCAGTAAACGCTTCTCATACTCATCAATGTAGTCTCTCCAGTTCATGAAGTACGAAGCATGTATAACGCAATGCAGCCACAAGGGGCTGCTTTTCATCTGGGCTTGGTGGCTCGAGAAGCACTCGAGAACCCGCCGATATGCTGCTGAGTTTGGAACTGCATTCAGTAGAACATACAAAGACGTATTATCCTGCACATCGTACTTGTGATACACGCCAGCCTGTCGAATCACCCATGGCTCATTCACAAGTCCTTTAAACTCGGCGTATCGAAATGTATAGAATGATTCTGCAGATTCTTAGCAAGAAAAGACCGCTCGCTAGGAGCTCACACGCACGGATCGAATGCCCATCGTCTTTTACTGTCCATGGAACGGAAAAGCTTTGTTCTTCATCGGTCGTCCGGTAGAAGAAGCTTAATGGCACTTCTAGGAAGTCTGCATCGATCCCATGATGTTCGACAAGCTTGCGCAGCATGGACTTTGTTATTTGCAATCGCGACCACGAGTCATTTTGGCATATCGATCTGCCATGGTCAGCGTCTGTATTGTTGGAGTTCTTCTCCTCACTTACATCAGACGAGATGTGTAATCTATATCGTTCGGGTCACCAAGATACTCGTCCAGTATCTTGAGATTGACGCATTCTTGCCTCCTTAAAGGAATGTTCTCATTCGACTGTAGCCTGGTTACAGGAATGTCGACGATGCGAACAGGTTCTATCGAGGCCGTATCGGCCTCACAACACCTCGACGAGTTTTCCAGTCGCGCCCAATATAAGCCAGAATTAGTCGTCAGATTTTCCAGTGGATCCATCACAATGTCCGGGTGGCAGCCGCTGCAAACGTGAAAGCGTTCAATGAAGTCTATCCTGAAGCGAGATCTATCAAAGTGGAGGACGCAAGCAAAGATGTACTACCGAAGCACAGCAACGCGGCTGTGCACTGGTGCGCCCAAACGCAGCGCATCAGGCGCAATTTGTATGCAGCCACCCCGGACTTCTCCTCGCGTGACCCCTGTCTGCCTGGCCTATTGGACAGCACCACCCGTCGGCCTCGCGCGTCTGTCATCGATCAGCCTAACGGACTTTCAAGGAATGGAGTTTCATACTCAAATTGCTCCTTTGCAAGGCCAGTTAGTAATCGTCCGCCCGCAAAGTCCTGGTTACTCACCTCTGTCAACAACTGCGGAACTTCCAGAATCCATTCATCTTCTCTCATCTGGCCTCAACGTCAGCGTTAATTCCTGCAGCATAGAAGCACATGCGCTGACGCCGAGTCTGTAATGGCCGTTGGGAAACAATTCTTCTAGAAGCTTTCGAAGCTTGGCTTCGTCTAGGTATCGGCCGCGCACGTTCTGTACCATCAAATCTTCGTGTTCGACGGTTCTTCTGCGTAAGATCTGCATTTCTCGCATTAGCAACAGCAAGTGGTGAACGTGCGCGAGGCTCACTGTTCTGAACGGTCCCAAACACATCGTGCAGCGACGGGATGTTGCTTCGGAGTTGACACTGACATCTCACGACTGGGTCATGATGTATGTTGGGAGCCTACCAGGTATGACTACACTTATCTACTCACCGGCGGGCGTCCGCAGTCGAGGTCCCGCTGGACCCGCCTCGGGATGAGGCGCGAAACGATTGGCCAGGATTGTTCAACTGACGCCGAAAGTGGTCAAGTGTGTGAACTGCCACACGCGCCATTAAATGCCCCTTGCCTGATTAGCCGGATACGAGGTTTGGAGGACCGTGGCGCATATGCATAGCCTCAGCCTTGTGAGTCGTGAGCTAGGTGCGTGGAGGACTTGTGAGGAAGGACACCCCAGGCCAAAACCATTTACATGCTTCACAGACCACGTTCCTTGCAACTATCCGGATGATTGTCACTTGGTCCTGAAGATCTGACAACCATACCGCAAACATGCAGGCATCCCATGATCATCGAGACTCGCAATTCGGTTGGCGACCTGATTGGCTCCCAGCACCCGCTGGCAACACAACGAGGTCGCACGTCGCACTAGAGTACTTGCAACCTGAGCAGCCCATATCCGGATCCAACAGCTATCGACTTTCAGACGGGAGCCATGGAGCATCCAGCAACGGCAAGATTGAGACCATCGAGGAGGGCCAAGCAGAAGAAGAAATCCCATCTGTCTTACCAGCAGATGAATTGGTCATCGAGAGTAATCGCGACAGAGCTGTCAAGTAAGTGGCCTGTACTTCGACAATGGACATGTACTAACGTGACCGCAGTCGACGCTTGGGAGGTATCCACATCTTTGTAAGTCTCGAACGATCTGTTCATTCACCGAACAGCATGGCTCACATGTTCAGATGATCACCATCAGCGGCGTACTCGGAGTCGGCCTCTACGTTCGAGGAGGTACTATACTTAGACTCGGCGGACCACTGGCAGTCCTGCTGTCTTTCGCTCTCCTCGGACTACTCGCATGGGGAGTGATGCAGTGTATCGCCGAGATGCTCTGCATATGGCCGATTTCTGGAGCTTTGAGCACCTATGTTACCGAGTTCGTTGACGTCGAATTGGGCATCGCCGTTGGGGTCGCGTACTGGTGCGTGCTGATGAGTTATTTTCATTGTCGTTTCGACTGACTTGACACAGGTTCACGTATGCCATCTCTTTCGCAGCTCTCGTGGCGGCGACAGCAGGTATCGCAGAATACTGGGATACTCCCAAAGGCATACAAGGTGGTGTACTATTCTTTCTGGTACCTACGCTACTCATCATCATCAATGCCTTCGGTATCCAGGTATGGAACACGCTTTCCATTACCAAAGTGGATCGTCTACTGACAGTCTCGTAGTTATATGGATTGATCGAAGTGGTGGGCGGGATTCTCAAATTGTCCTTCCTCGCCGTGATAGTCATCGTCATGATCGCTATCAACCAGGGCGCCGGTTCGGGTCCCAAGATCGGGACTTCACTATATCCCGAGTCCATCATCGCCCGCGACCTGGTTGTGACGAATAGTTGGGCACAAGCTTTTTTCATGAGCTTGTCCATCGCCGCGTTCGCATACGTAGGTGTGGAGATCACCGCTGCCTCTGCGCTTGAAGCCCGGATGGATGAGACAGGACATGCAACTCGACCTCGGGCGATTGGAAAGACGGTCAAGTTCTCAGCGGTGTACATCTCCTTTCTCGCAGGAGTGGTGTACGTGCTTGCTGGAGTCCTCGTCACGCTGAACATTGAATGGAATGATCCCCGACTTCCACGGATGAGTTGGGTCACCGGCCCAGAGGAAGAAAGCATTGGGTCGACAGCATCTGCGTTTGTCCTCGTGGCGGAAGCAAGTCGGGTACCCGGCTTAGCTGGCACTCTGAACGTCTTCCTCATGTTCACCGCGCTTACATGCGCCAACACAAATCTTTACGTAGCCTCTCGCACACTGTTCAGTTTGACGAGAAGCTTGGATGGCGGCCCTGGACAATCTTGGTATACACGCATTCTGGCATATTTCGGCAAAACCAACAAGCGCAAGGTTCCACTGCGAGCGCTGACAGCATCTTGCATCTTCGCTTGGATTCCTTTCCTCTATCTCGCAAGCGAACACGGGCCAGACACAAGCATCGGCACCATTCTCGACGTGCTTTCGGAAATGGGATCTGTTAGTGTCGTTGTGGTATGGGCCTGCGAGTGCTGGGCGTACATCCGCTTCTACAAATGGTAAGTCGACACCCGATACGAGCGGAAGCTGGAGCTAATTGTAAATAGTATGGAGCACAATCGTGATGCGCTTCGCACTGTACCTATGGTTCGCCGATGGAATCGTGGCAGACAACACTTGCAAGACGACTACCCCTATCGAAGCCATGGACAACCGATCACAGCGTATGCCTCGCTGGCGGCATGCCTGTTCATTCTCGTTATTGCAAATGGTGCAGGTGTGTGGAAGGAGTTCCACGTGCAACCATTTCTGTCTGCGTACCTTGCTGTGAGTAACAGCATCACAACCTCGATCAGACGGAAACTGACTGCTCATCTAGCCTATATGTTTCATCGTGATGTGGGTGACTTTGAAGGTGCTGCGGAAAGGCCAATGGCATCTAGTTGATCTATCTGATGGCGAGCGGCTGGCACAGAAGATGCTCAGGCTGCATGAGATTCGATTGCGGAGTGCAGAGAACTCGGATGATGCTGAGAAGAGTGTGCAGAATCTTTGGGGGCTTCTCTAGATGATATTGTAAGATTCGAAGTGATGCATGCTCATACGTGCCGTGTTATTCTACGACGCGACTTTCATCGTTTCAAGGGTCCAAGCTCTGTGACTTGATGTCATACACTAATATCGACCGCGATGCTGAACGATGTGCATTTCGCAATTTGTGATCATTCGCTCGGAGCTTGGTCGCAGGCATCGATTCCATATTCTGCTTGAACGTGTCTTTCTCCATAGCGCTTTCACGTGCCAGAAACATGCAAACACGTGCAACCCATGTCGCGCGTGGTTCCGCCATTCCGATTCCGAAGCCTCGGTCCAACATCGCGTCACACCATCCACTTCTTTCACAGCAAACCTCGACTTCACGCCGCCATGACCGGCCGATAGCACGAACTCGCCAATGCAACTGAAGTCGATTTCAAGAACTTCCACAAGTCAAGATGGACGACACGCATCCCGAAAGTACCACAATTCCATCCGAACCCACCAGCACCGCCATCCCTCCACCTCCACCAACTGATAAGCCATCCACACCTCCATCTCGAACCACTCTCGCACAAAAGCTACGCTTCATAATACTCAGACACCTCACCAACACCGCCCACTCCACTGACCGCACCCTCCTCCGCCTCTCGAATCTCCTCTCCACACCCAGCGGCATCGACGTCCTCCTCTGCACAACATCCTACACCCTAACCCTTGTCCACGCCCTGCTCTCCCGCCTCCTCGAGCGCAAACTCGCGAATATTGCCACCGCCATTGCAGAAAAGGCAGATGGCATCCTCCTCCCTGGCGAGACGCTGATCGCTACCCTGCCGGCGCCGGCGAGTACCAAGCTCATCGCGCAAATTGTGGGCAGTTCAAATGCCCTCGCAGACACGATTGCAGATTACCGCATCTTCTTACGATTGTGGGGCGTCCTGGGATTGTATACGTGGGCCAGGGGGACGTGGTACGACCCGCTTGCGCCGGATGCGGGGAGTAAAGAGAAGATACTGCGGAGTTTGACGTGGAGTGCTATTGCGTCGTGTGTGGGCTTTCAAATTTTGGAGAACGGCGCTTATTTGAGCTCGAAAGGTGCGTTGACGAGCGCGGCATGGACTGCGGATGTAGGTAAGGCGAGGGAGAATAAGTGGTGGATATGGAGCTCGAGGTTTTGGGCGGTGTATGTTGGGGTTGAGTTGATGAGGTTGGGGGTTGTGAGGTTTTATTCGTCTGAGGGGACTTGGGTGGATGGGAAGGGAAGGGATGATGGGGAGAAGGAGGATAAGATTGCGAGGGAGGAGAGAATGAAGGAGGAGAAGTTGGAGAATTGGCTGTGGTGGAAGGATTTGGCTTCGAATGTTGCGTATGCGCCGATGACGCTGCACTGGTCGCTTGAGCAAGGGCTGCTGAGTGATTGGGGTGTTGGTGCTTGTGGAATGGTTGCTGGTGGATCTTTGTTGGCTGATGCATGGAGAAGAACGGCATGAGGATGGAAGATGTTACAATGATACTAAAATTCAGTTTGAACTCGGCTCGTCCAGCTGGGCTTCATCAAAGACTTGTGTACTTCCAACACCCATGAGACGCATCTGAGATGCTTGCAACCGATTGACTTCCTACTCATCCGAAATTATGCTTTCGGGCGATCGATGAGAACAGATCTATGGTATTCACCAGGTCTGCACAACGCTTTATTGTAGATGATTGAGCTTATAATCAAGGTCTGCTTGAGTTCAGTTGGTCTTTACATAGACTGTTCGCGCACCCATTCTTTGTCCAGCGCAAACAAATACCACGGACCCGGGATTACCACGTCGCTATCATTGGGCAGGCGAATCGTATATTTGCCTGCACCATTACTTTGTATATTCGCAAGCGGAACACGACGCTGATCAGAGTTGATGTTATGTGTAGCAGTACCCATCCTGACGGGCACAAAGCTTGCATTTTGCAAGTTGCCAGCCAATGTCACCGTTATAGTAGCACCGACGATGACTTTGGACGCCGAGACCGCTGAGATGACGGGCCGTGTAGCTGCTGCGCCGCTGGAGGTAAAGAGGTAGGGAGGTGAGAATATTTCACCAACGAACTGGTCTTTGGCGCGATCACATCGGTCGAGATTTGTCGCCTTGCGCAGCCGGACACATGCCTCCTCCGCCGACAAACACTGTGCCGTCGGGAAGAAGCAGGCTGACGGAGTGGTAGTTATGTGGCACGGCAGCAGAGGCGAGCTGCATCCAGGTCTTTCTCACTGGGTCAAATAACTCTGGAATGAGAACGGATTCGAGATCTGCGAACACAGCGGAGCGTGCTTGTCCGCCAGAAACGATCACCTGGTCATTTAGCAGCACCACAGCATTAGCGAACCCACGTGCCCAGGCCATGTTCGGCATCTTCTCTACGGTGGCTGGCTTGCCGGGGTCCGTGATAGAAATGAGGTGCGTGGCTGTTGTCGCAGCGCTGTCTGTGTAGTCTTGACTTCCGCCAGCACATTGACGCCACACATCTGATCCATCTCGTTGGTACGAGTGCTAGCAGATACAACTGATCCTCCGTTGTCTGTGTAATACCAATGCATAGCCTTGCTAGGACCGACCTGAAAGACAGACCCGTTCCGCCAGCGGAATAGTCAAGCATGATTGTCTTCGGGGACAATACCCTCTCGATCCGTGGTTAGCAGAGGCTTTGGATCGGTGCCCTGCAGAAGGGTCCATATATTCCTGGTCGAGTCAAATACTTCACCAGTCTTGCCGTATAGTCCGCCCGTGAGAGAACCGCCGATGGTGAGACTTCTGCCGTCAGACAATGTCGCCGACGTCTGATAGCCTCGAGGAATCTTCATATCAGCAGCTCGTGTGAAAGCGTTCGTGATAGGGCTGTAAATACTGACAGTCTCGGCGTTTTCGCCTCCAGTGATAACAATCCTGCCATCTGATAGAAAGCTCATACCAGGGCAGAACATGTCGTGCTTCGTTTCGGTGACCGTTCTTTGGGAAACAGCCGGCGTCACCAAATTGCAATCGGCGAATTGAGTGATTTCCTGAATATATCAGTCCTTCCGCCGCATATATCGTACATGACAACTTGCCGTAGGTCCAAAAAAGGCCCGGTCGGCCCATGACGAAAACACTAGGACCTTTGAGCAGATGGATCTCATGGAACCACATAGGCAGCGACTGGAATGATGGGGAACTGTATCACATTCGACCACTTGCCCGTCTATGGCAATGTTTTGGAGGAGAGCTTCGCAGAGGTGACAGACATTTGGATGGTGATATTCCAGGCGATTGAGATCTGTTTCAAGCTGCAGCGATTTCAGCGTGACCTTGATAAGACCGTGCTCTTTCGATGCGAGCCACTGACACGTGTTGCACTTCTTCCTGAACCAACGCTGAGAATCTTGGTCTTTGCTGCTGGCTTTCCATATCACCTCAGGTCTTGCTCCTTCACCACCACACATGTTGCTCGTCGCGTGGAGACACGTCGCACGCTGGAACTACCAGGTTTGCACGACCTGGCAAGGTCGAATTGACGTATTCTTGTGACCACGTAACCCGCGATTCGCGGACTGTCCCAGTCTGAGAGCAATAGGTTGAAATGGCTGCTATTCGAACCCAGTGCTGATCTTCCAGTCTTGTGTTGTCGCACGTATGTAAGGTCTTTGCTCGCGATATTGGTGAGGTGGGGAAGCCATTGTGGCCTTATCGATGCAGGCTGTAGGCTCAGCCACCACAACACCGAGCCTCGGCCAAAAACGCTGTCCAATACCGCCGGGCATGAAGTCTACTTTACCGAAGGACATCTGATCTCGAACCACCCAAGGCAGGCGCCAAGTCGAAAAAGCAAGATAACTTAAGGAGACGAGGCATGCCTTTCGCATGAAGAGCAGGTGTCTCACCTGTGTCCACATGGAGACGATTGTGGCAAGCTGTGGGAACATCCTGTCCTTAGAGATAGTCTTGAATGATGTGATTGAGGACCTCAGCATGGCATGGTAGGAGAGAAGAAAAGGCAGGTAAGGTGATGGCATCAAGGTGAGGTGGTTCCAGTAGCGCTAAGCAGGCCGTTCCGTCTCCACCAATGTCTGAGCTGAGACTTACCATCCTAGCAATTATCCTTTTAGAAACCGCCCAAATCAAACTTGCAAGCTAAACAAGGTTTACCATTGCGATCAAATGTGCCCTCATCACCCAATCCATACCATAGGCTTGGGTGCAACAAAATCACGGATAGCATACGTCTCGTTCCCCACATTTGCATAGAAGTATATCTCTGCAACTACATCAGCTCCATCGTCCAAACAGCATATCGACAAACACACCTTTTTGGCCAAAAGTATACACACCAGGCATTTTCACGGTAGGACCGGGGTCGCCAAGGTTGCCGCTGGGATTGATGATCTTGACATGTGCACAATTGACGTAAAGTTGTGAGCCTTGACTATATAGAGGCGTAAGTATCTACAAAAGCTAACGTTTCGCGCTGGATGAGAGGTGTAGATGTATCTACATATAGCGCATCCACAGGAAGCGGATACATGTGCTCGAATCGCAAGAGATAGTCCCCTGGAGGCGTGCTGGCTGGGATCGTGAAGTTCCACTAGAATCTCACAATTAGCAGCCAAACCTAACACTCTCCCAACCACACTCCGCGACTTCATGTGCCGGGCTACTGACGTACGCTCTTAGCTTGATACGTGCCCCATTGATGCTTCCAATAGTACTCATCATTCGGCACCTCAGACTGGTTCGTCCGTCCGACTACACTCAGAATTTTAGACCACTCGCCATCACCTGTGTACTCTTCCAATGAGCCAGGGGCTGGAGAAAGCCATGCTGTTGCAGGGCCGGGATGGTATATGTTAGGCCAGCGCGGGAAACATAATATCAGCACGGAAACAGAACCGCATCGAGTCACGACGATAGGACGGGCGCACGACTTACATCCCATGGCATGATCGGTGCATTGGGAATCGGTAGGCCGACAGTAGTGTTTACTGCGAAACCAACAGTGTCTCCTGCGAGTATAGTGGCTGTTTTAGGATGGGACCATACTGTTGATGCGTTACGGCCACAGCGAAGATCGAAGGAGCTTGGATTGACGACGGGAATGATGTAGTCATAGTCGGGTTTCACGTCACTTGCGATGTCTTGAGGACTGATTTTCCTGTGGCTTAAATGAGCGGTGGATGGCAGATGCGTACGTTGGAGTTTGTGGAAGCGCACCTGATGTATTCCCATGGTTCTGACCATGAGCCATTGAACATGAGACGGTCGAAGAAATCTAGCCAAGATTTAGCAAGAACGTCCACCAGAAATTTAGGTTCCAGAATTTGAGTGAAGAGGCAATCTTCCCGTGTAGATGTGAACACCTACAGTGGGCATGAGTGGTCGTCAGCAAGAGCTTGATTACAATGCAACAGAAGAATCTCATACTGCCGTTCCAAAACCTCGAACGAGTTGCCTACTACAAGATTTCAGGCAGGTGAAAGCTATTGCATTGTTCAACGTCCTCCTCAAGAGTATGGTTGCAACCGAACGTGCGGCACTCATTAAAAGGCCCTGTAGTCCGCGCGTAATGTTCTATATATGGAGACTTGGTACGCCAGCTGCAGATGAGATAAGTCCGAATTTGCCGGACAAATGTAGCGCGATTTGAGTACTGTGGTCAATCAGACAATGTCAAGAGAATCGTTTGGCGAAACGAGTGACACAGCTCAATATCGCCTCGTGTGTTCGATAATATCCGGCTGAGCGGTCGCGCAAGGGTTTGAACGCTCTTCACTGGTATTCTTCTGCGAATAGTCGAATGCGTCGTATATCTCTCTATATATCGCTGATTGATCATTCCCTAGAGCTTGCGAACATGATCAATTCGAGTATGTCTCAAGGCACGACGATGCTCTCTTCGATCCACTGTGCGCGTTGCGTACGTCGGAGTTCGGCCGAGAGGCGATAATGCTCGGGTGCATGTTCGATCAGACAGAGACGACTATCTCGTCTATTATTGACGTGATTGTCGGGCAACGTTGCGTCTCACTATGTTGAAAAACAACATGGAAAGGAGTAAGACGGTCTTTTTTGTGCTTGCGATAGCTTCGGAGTAATCGAAATGGCCCGAGCAGGTTAGAGACAATGGAAAATTCGTCTGTCGAAACTCACTGTTCACACTCCGAGAACTTCTTTGATGCTCAAGAAGGACGTTTGGCGGTTTGGTGATGAAGAAGCACGGGAAGATGGGGCGCATGCGGTTGTCCTTGTACCTGACGCTAGTATATTAACTCCGAGGTCTGACGTAGCGCCCCACTCCCACTCCGAAAAGTTCAAAACACACGTTGACAGCTTGCCATCACCACGAAACATCAACACGCGATTTCCTTCTGACTTCATAATGGCCTCCGCAACAGCGACCGACCTCGAACCGCCTGCGCAACGCGCCCCACAAGCCGCCAGCACCTCTGCGACCACACAATTCGCGCCCATCAGCATCGGCACGCGCAACTCGACGCTCGCACAAATCCAAGCACGTGCCGTTGCAAGCGCACTCAAGAAAGCACACCCAGACAGGACATACAATGTCTGCCCTGTCATGGTCCAAGGAGATCGTGATAAGATAACGCCATTGCAGCAGTTGAGCCAGGGCGAGAATGCAAAGAGTTTATGGACGGGTGAACTGGAGAGCATGCTCGAGACGGGTGACCTTGACATGATCGTTCACTGCTTGAAGGGTAAATTGATCACGCCAATACTACCTCGAAATGCTAACACGTGATAAAGATATGCCTACGCAGCTACCTGACAACCTCGAACTCGGCGCCATCCTCGACCGTGAAGACCCTCGCGATGCCCTCATTATCTCGCCACGGCTACCGAGGGACACAACACTCGCCACATTGCCACAAGGTGCCACAATTGGCACATCATCGGTCCGTCGCGCTGCGCAATTGCGGAAGCTGTTTCCACACCTGCAGTACGCCGATTTGCGAGGCAACGTTGGTACTCGGTTAGGCAAGCTCGATGCCGAGGATTCGAAATACTCCGCTATCATTCTCGCGGCAGCCGGACTAAAGAGAATGGGTCTTGACAGCAGGATCAGCCAGTACCTGAGTAGCTCAGCGGGCGGCATGCTACACGCTGTCGGACAGGGTGCGCTGGCCATTGAAATCCGAAAGAACGACCCGACGATGAAAGACCTGCTTGACAAGATCCAGTGCGAGCGTAGTACACGCGCTTGTTCTGCAGAGCGAGCATTATTACGAGCGCTCGAGGGAGGTTGCAGCGTGCCCATTGGCGTTGAGACGTCATGGCGCGGTGGCAAGGGTCTAGCTGTGGGAACAACACCGGCCAGGGACTATGACAAGCACGGCAATGCTGTTGAAGAGCCCGAACCAGATCTGGAGGACCAGGAACTCGTCATGAAGACGCTGGTGGTGAGCGTCGACGGCAAAGAGTCGGTCGAGCACGAGGCTGTCCGCAAGGTACGATCAACAGCGGAGGCTGAGGAAATGGGTCGGGAAGTTGCGAAGATACTGATCGAAAACGGTGCGGCCAAGATACTGGAGAAAATCAAGGTAGAGAAGCAATGGGCAGCGAAGAAGCAACTTGAAGAGCTGAAAGCGACATCGTGAGAGTGTTGGATGAACAGGACAAGAGGATACATGCAGATGCATCGCCTGGAACGAGGAGAAGTTCCGCCAACTCCCCCACATGGATAGGGAGGTGTTTCCAAGCGAGGAGAACTACATGTTACCTTTCGCATACTTAGGAAATTGTGTACGGCTCTCTTGCCCGGCCACGATTGTACTACACTTATCAGCTATCGGACACTGCGGATGATTCAGTTTCGATAAATTTCCCAAAAGGACTATGTATAGTGGACAATCGCCACGATACCGGCTACAGGGATTCTCTGACCAAAGGCGGACATGTTGCTTGCTTCGTCGAAGACTGCGACGATAACAACCTATCGCTTAGTGGACTCAATGTCGATGTCCAACTTGATCTGAGTAGCGGACATTCGAGAAGCCTGCAATTTCATCGACCGATTCGATTACCTGGGCATTACCCATAAGTCTTGTCGTGGGTCGTCGTTGCGGCAGCTCTCGACATTAACTGATATCTTGGCAGATAACTCACCTTCCGAACTTCGAATGCGCCACAAACTCATCTAACCACGCCCCTGCCCCAATCCCATTCACCTATTTACGCACCCACGACAACAATCCGCCCTTGCCGTAGTCCATCTCCAGTTCTACCACAAGCTCCATCCTACCTTCCCAAAACAGCTAGTTCCCGCAACTTCCATGTCGATCCCAAACACCACACGGCCTATCGCACGCGCACATGTGCTAATCCACGCCTTATCCGGCGATAAGACAGCTTGAAACACATCGCATAAATCAGGCGCCGAATCATTCATCGTACCTTCCTGATCAGCGCGTGGTACACGCGGAGACTACTAATATCCCTGTCGACCTAACATCGGCACTTACTCGGAATTGCACCAATGGGAGCGCCAAACGTGAGATGGTGCCCAAATGGACGAATACCATGGCCGAGGTGCTCGAGTAGTGTAATGGGATCGTCGAGGATTACTGCAGGGTCGCACGGAGGAAGGGGATGTTTACGGATTGAGTAGGCGATGTGTAAACCAGGTCCTGCGTCCGGTGCAATATACTGGGGATAGGATCGACAGGGCAAAGTTTGGAAGGTTCGGAGAGGTCCGCTCTACATCGTCGTGTATAAAGAAGACTCTTTGCACACTGACCAGCCGCCAGCCTAGCCAATTAGCCAGCCAATCCCTCGCTCAAACCACACCTTCGCTCCTCACGCCAGCCCAGCGCAGTCAGAACAGCGAAGTCAAAACAGCGACAATGAAGTTCCTCTCTTCTCTGCTCGTCCTTCTGGCCCCAGTCGCTCTTGCTCTTCCCCTCACCGAAGTCGAAGCCCCAGTCGAGGACTCCATCGACGCCAGGGCCTGCTTCGTCACTTGCGGCTCGGTATGCTACACCAGCGCCCAAGCTACTGCCGCCCGCAATGCAGGATACAGCTACTACAGCCAGGGGACCGAGGCGGGTAGCTCGACCTATCCCCACACGTACAACAACTACGAGGGCTTTGACTTCTTGGTTTCCGGACCGTACCAGGAGTTCCCATTGAAGACTTCGGGCACATACACTGGTGGTAAGCGTTTGACCGACTTCGTTGAACTAGGCAGTGAGACTCATGACTTTATAGGTTCGCCTGGTGCTGATCGTGTCATCTTCAACACCAAGGGTCAGAGGGCTGGTGAGATTACGCATACTGGTGCCTCAGGTAACAACTTCGTTGCTTGCTCTGGCTGGTAGATATGGACGTTTGACGGAAATGAGAGGGCGTTTGTTTCTTGACGTGAATAATAGCGCTGGCGATTTTACCTTTTCGTCGATAATAGGGGGAGATTGCTGGCGGTTATGACAAAGAAGGAAGGGGCTGCATTGTACATACTTCAGAGGCTGGCTTGATGATGATATGAATTGATGAGAATGAGACAGACTTCACTTCTTGGACATGTTTCTGATTTGCGAAAAGGAGTGTTAACGGCGAAGCGATGTAGTAGTAGTGCCTCCAAGTGATGCGGTAGGAACAAGTCATCGAGGGCGTGAGAAGCTGCTCCGCTGCCCTAGTCAGGTGGACACTCCTAGCGTATGCCATGGGCCTGAACGGTACCTAGGAACTTTTCTTGTCTGCTTCACACAACCATCTCCAAAATCTCCTAGACCTGACTCACCTCCACCAGCGCAACAGGATTAGTCTTGGCCCAGAAATCATCCAAAGCTCGCTTCGACAAAGCCGGAATTTTGTCGCTCGACGCTTCCAGTTCCGTAAGGGTCCGTGGCAGACCCAGCGCGCAGATGATAGCATCCAACAAATCACCCAGATCGCTAGTCTCCTTGCTCGTGATGCAGTGTCAAGAGTGCGAGCAACGTCAGGGTAAGACCATAAGACATCTCTTAAAAAGCCTTGCCGTCTTGCAATTTCGGGGTTTGTGGTGCCGTGCTTCATGCTGTACTTCATTACGGCTGGACACATGATACAACTCGTGATGCCGTGCGGGACGCCCAATGGACTTATGCAACCCATCTCATCAGCACCGTCCTCTCTCAAGCTAACTGCGATAATTGAGATTAGACTGATCAAGCTGATACCCAGTCGCATGACTCCCACCCATCGGCACACTCCCCATCGCATACCTTACAGCCATCTGACACTCCATCCTCGCTTCAACATCCCTCTTTCCCTACTTTCTTTTTTACCTGACCTTGAATGACGCCAGTGATTCAAAGGGCAATCGGCAATGTACATTGATGTCGGTAGTTTGTTCTATTGACGTATATGAAAATCGATAGGAAATTACGGCCTCCTGACCTATGGAGAAAGACGTGAAGTAGCTCGCGTCCTCGCGCGTTCTATGCGTACGAAATCAGTGGAGAGACCTCAATGCTCTCGTAGCTGAAGTGTTGCAAATTTGCTGCTTCCATTAAATGGCAAATATGGACCTATGACCATGTGTTAACTCAAAGCACAATCTTCGTCTCCGTCGACATGGACTGTGCGATAATTGCGATATCCGTACTTGGTTGTTCAAGCTTCCTTAACCGCCAGTCCACAATTCATTTTTCGTTTTTCTTAGTGATTTAGTCTCCAGAGAAATATAAACAGACCAAATCTACAGCTCTGCCTTTTCTCTCCTTATTCGAGCTTTGCAAAATTCCCCCAATAATATCGTGAAGCTGTGGAATGTCTGGCTTCTGCCGGCTGTTAGACATCGATTCCAGAAATCTCAATGCAGCCAACTTTGTGCCTTCAAAAGCTTCAATCTCTGGGTCGATGAAGCGCGTCTTGTTGCTCGACACTTGTTCATCAGATTCGGCATGTCCTAAATCCTTTCTAGTAGCACGTGATTTTAGGATCAAGCCGTGCATTTTCGGGTTGCACTGCCCTCTTGCCCAGACATATTGCTGGCGCATGGCCTGCATCATTTTCACTACCAAATCGATCGACTGATCTCCAAAATCATCAGATTTCTAAAGGATGTTTTCTAGCTACCCTCTCCTCAAAAATGGTTTCAGAATATCGACATGGTGCATTGCCCCAGCAGCATGGAAGCCAATGTCGCTGTTGGGCACTGCTTGGGTTGATGAGCTACACATCTTCGGAGTCACATCTTCGACACTTCTTCACGCCCAGCTTCATTGACCTTCCTCCAAAAGAGAGAGCTTGGGAAGACCGTTATGTCCGTCAGTCTCCTCGCATCCAAATCCTGAATCACGGCATCGATGAGAACCTTGCGTAGGAAAATGGAGAGCATGCTTGCAAGTAGTCGTACATACATAGAAAGCCTCCAGTAAGGAGCTGATGTTCTCGGCTGCGATTTTCCACTGCCTTGACAGTACGAATGGAAATTCACTGACATCTCATATTAGTACTCGAGCCTCCCATGGCCTTGTAATACTTAGAGTTATGCTTGATTGTTCTCCACTGCAACTTACTGCCTACAGCATGTACAATCGTGAAAGCAACCATCAAGGTACCCCTCGATGTCTCTTGCGCTCCAATTCGGATGTCGCTATCGTCCAGCTGATGTTCGTCCTTCTGTTTCGAGAAGTCATGGTTCCATGACGGCATGTGAAGAGTAATGTCGTGTACTTTCAGGTTCCAAATTTGCAGCACTGCTTTCAAAGATTGTGACATATTCCTAACATATATCTCGACTTCCAGTCAGCTGCTTGGTACCCCCCCACCATACCATTACAGGAGCATCAAATAACCAAAAAGCTTATCGAGGTTCTTACAAGTCTTAGCAACCACCGCTTGCAAATCAGCCATACCTATGATAGATCGTGTGCTCAGAAACCCGAGCATCCGGCCAATACCCAAGATGCCTTGAATTTCCTTTCAAGTCAGTGACCAGATGACAGCATGTATGTTCTGCAGCACGGTCTATGATCTTGACGACGCGTCAATGGTTGTCGAACCCAAGGTCTGCGACCTCGATCACCATGAGCAACTGATGTGGCTCTCTTCTGATATATAAATCGCTGTCGATCACTACTCTACAATGCATAAGTCTTTGCATCGGCTCGATTTCCAAACAATATCGGCAGCCATTTGATGGTCTTTTGGTTCCAGACCAAAAGGAACCATGGCCATGTTCGTGATCAATTTTGCGCGTCCAGAAAGGGAGACGAAATCGACGCATGCCTGGAGCGCCAATTTGCTTCCTTTCAGTTATATGCCGTTTGCGCTGGAACGTGTCATGATCAAACGAATTCTAAGCATATAGATACCTCACACCCGCTGCTCTATCCTCCCTTTGCTCGCGCACTCCAGCAAGAGCAGGTCATTTCCCAAAGGAATTATTGGTGTCGTGGTCTCGGTGTCCTTCGTGCTATCGAAACCGCTGAGCTCCGTACGGATGACTTGCCTGCTCGAAGGGGGGTCATTTGACTTACTAGGTGCCCAATTGCTGTCAGAAAGAATCATCCATAATTACTATGTTCTAGATTCGTGCTTCGGTGAGGTGAATTGGAAGCTTAAATTCTTGGCTTGAGCATTAATTGAACAGCAACACGAAGGCTTATATGTTGAGTGGCATTTTCAAACACTCCTTCATGTCGAACGATATGATATAATGGTGTGATGTGCTGGAAAAACCTGCATCCGTGCTCGGAGCTACTTGGCAAACTGAGTGGCCCTAGTCGCGGACGACATTCGAATAGCGCAGTACCTCATGGCAATTTTGAAGATCCTGACCGAAATGGACGCTGCGGAGGATTATGTGCGGGTGGTATATTCAGGTTGTACAATACGCACTTCGACCTGACCACCGAAATGATCACAACTTCGACTTGACCCAGGCTTGTATAGCCTGCTGACTTCCCGTCCCTGAATCGCCCTTGTACCCCAAGATGCGCTCGACGATCATCTCCTCGTGGCAAGCCTTGGGTGTGACCACTGTATGTACCAAACCGCCCTTCGCACCGAAACCCTTTGTGAACTTGTCTGCAAACGCCAGGATGCCATCTTTCAATATCTCGTTGTCGCCAGCCCAGATAAGCACCTCGCCCACCACATCGGCAACGGGTGTCCACCAGTCTGCTGCCGCAAGGACAGGCTCGCTATAATAGTCGCCGGCGAAGGGCGAGTCGCTGCCGAGGAAAGCAGGGGCCCAGCGGTTCAATGTTCGCGCATCAAACATGTCGCGCTCAGCATTTGTGACGAAAGCAGGAGTATGGGTCTGGGTCAACGCTGCCCATGGAGAAATCAGCATGGCGGCATGGATCTTGGATGGTAGGACAAGAGGCTGGATATCAGGATGCGGGTGCGCGAGATGTGACCGCACGCCGAGCGTGAGGTTGCCGCCTGCCGAGTCACCCCCCAAAACGAGGTCTGACGGGTCGCGTCCTTCCGTCTCGACGAGGTGTCGTAGAAGCTCGACAGCTTGCTTCAGTTGCGTTGGGTACGTGTGTTCTGGTGCGAGATCGTATGCGAGGAGGAGAGCGGAGACGTCGGGGCCGAGGGAATTTTGCAGGTCGTTGAGCCAGGTCTGGTGCCCTGGTCCGCAAGGCATCACGTAGCCACCTCCTGGGTGGTATCAGTATCATCACTGCGCATATTTGAGCACGAACGTACCGTGGAAGTACACGATGACCTTCTTCACGCTACTGCTGCCAAACCAGTGCGCCTGCGCGCCACTAGGTAGCATGATGCTCTCTGGGGTGAAGCCATTGTCTTTCGCAAACTGCAGGTAGAGGGGCGTGGTGGTGCCGTTCATATATCGGTCCGCTGCGAGATCGAGGTTGCCGAGCTGGGTGCGGAACATGGCAAACATGACATCCTTGAAGTACGTATTCGAGCCATTCGAGCCTTTGAAAGGAGATGTGATGGCACGACCGGACGCCGAGCCAACTGCCTGCTGTCAGCAAGCTTGTCAAATGTCATTGCCATGTGGATTACATACCAGCTTTGAGAACTGCTGAGGCTATGCCTAGCTTGCTCACCTTCTGGTCTGCCATGGTATGAGTGCTGGAAGTAGGTTGAGTTGATGTCTACACAGCTTCAGAGAAGCTTCAACGGACGTTCAGCCCATTGCCGTGGTCTGCATGCGATACGACGTCGCGAGTTCCCCGGAGCGCGTTATCCGAGGCAGTGGAAAGGGTGGGGTTCGATCTGACGCGCCAAGCAGGAGCTTCGTCGCTCCTGCCATGTCGTGCCAGCTTCATGACTCGGGCAGCTAATTCTCTCTCGCGCTGCTGAGTCGAGCCAACAACCGTCCACGGTCAGCATGGCGTCCCCCGCCGACGCAGGCACACCGTCGTCAAACCCTAGGGACGGCGACCAACAAGACGATGGTCAGCCCAACAAGAAGCGCCGCACCGGCCCCAATTCGCGCGGCGTCGCGAACCTCACGCCTGAGCAGCTCGCCCGGAAGCGCGCAAATGATCGCGAAGCCCAGCGCGCCATAAGAGAGCGCACGAAGAACCAAATCGATAGACTCAATCAGCGTATCCGGGACTTGGAGAGTCAGCAGCCGTATCATGACCTTCAGGTGGTGCTTAGGGAGAAGGAACAGGTCCAAGCAGACAATGTCGACATAAAGAAGCGGCTAGAGAGTGTATTAAGCATCATTCAGCCCATTCTGCGGACGTCTGGTGGTCTCAATGGTTCGTGTGCAGTATCCAAATACCGCAGTCGTGACTGATATTGCTCAGAGCTGGCCGCAGCTGCCGAACGGTCGCCACTTCCTGTTCCTCCTCAACCACAACACCGCGACGCGCCTGTGCCACCAACCGACTCTCGCCAATTCCATGCTGCCTTGCAAGAAATAGCTGCAGCCTCACCCACGAACGGCGCGCACTCGCCGAATGCGACAGACAGGGCACGACCATGGATGTTTCCTGGTGATGGGCCTACGAGCCATATGCGCCGGTATTCGAATGATAGCCCACAGTTTGAGGCAGCGCGTCCGCCCAATATACAAGCACCAGAGATGCCATTTGATGAGCGTTTGGGGGTCGACTTTCTGCTCGACAACGGACAGAGAAGGGCAGTTGACCCAAATCTCTCACCTCCTCAGCAGCCACAGCCCAGCAATGTGAGCAGCAGTAGTCTTGCACAGTATGCCCCGAACCTCGTTGCCCATCTCACACTGCCACGAAACACAACACCGACATGCCCACTCGATGTCATACTGCTCGATTTCTTGCAGGATCGACAGGCACGTGCTGCAGAAGGTGTTCCGCTGAAGACACTAGTTGGGCCGTTATATCCAAACTTCACGTCGCTTGTATACCCAGATCGCAAGGTGGAGGCACATCCGCTGTCGCAACTCTTCACTGATATCTTGCGCACCTTCCCGGACATCTGCGGCAAGCCTGAGCAAGTTGCCATTGTCTTCATTATGTTTTTGATCATGCGCTGGCAAATTGAACCGACGCAGGAGAATTACGACCGGCTGCCACATTGGGTGACACCGCGGCCTTCGCAATTGTTCGTCGGCCATCCGTTGTGGTTCGATCATCTTCCTTGGTAAGTTATATGTGCGTTGTCGTCAGCGGTCCATTGGCAGACTTGCTGGAACAGACATTGGAGCACGTGCGCATAGAAAAGGAGACATGACTAATCAAATACCAGGCCCAAGTTGCGTGACAGGCTTACAATCAGCCAACCTTTTGTGTCATTCGAGAACTTCTTCATTCCTTTCACAACAACGGTGTCGCTCAATTGGCCCTATGAACCACAAGACGTTCTCCTCCCAGCGTCGAAAGTGAAAGCCAATACCTTATCAGTGGCATCATTGGTCCCTGCATCATCACCATTCTCAACCCATGTCAATGCTGGCTCATCACAAGGACCACCTACCCCTCAGCCGCCGCCTGCCCCCACAGCTCCTGGACTCATGGGCCCACTGCCCAAGGAAGACGACCAATGGCTTATTAACCCCGCATTCGAAAGCCACCTACGTGATCTAAACAATTGGTCACTCGGACCAAGTTTCGTCGGCACATTTCCAACCTTTGCCGATTGCGTCAAGATTAAGCCCGGTCGATGAAGCAACTTGTAGATGTACGCTGCGACCCGGCGCGAGCGTGAGTGTAGGAATGGGACTTATTCGGTATCGCCAACATATTTACGTGCTTGTGGAGGGATAATTGGATTGCGGTATTGAGTTATGGAATGTATTGATATGAAGTATCAGGTACCATGTTGGACGAAGCCTGATGGCTGAGACGACGATTTTAAATATTGTATATATAGAGAGAGAGAGCATTTTTGGGTAGTATACCACAATCATCATAACATGACGGACCATCACAGCGCGCAAGACAACGAGCGCAGAGAATCCAAAAGTGTTTCTCTCGAATACTCAATTTCGAGCAAGTCGACCCACGCACATGCGCACCGCAAGCGCACACAGCTCCATCACGAAGCTGTCCATCTGCTCCAAACAATCTTCGTAGGCTCAATATATACTCCCTGCGTTTCTGTGCCCTGAACCACAGCAGAAGCACCGTTCCCTCTCCAACACGATGCAACTCCCTCGCGAAATCTCCGCATCCCGTCTCTCGCCTTCCGAGATGAAATCATCCAGCGTAAAATCTACAACTCTCTGCGTCCTCACTGCAACTCAGACAGACAAAGAAAGCTTAGACAAGCTGACGCTCGGTGCTGGTATGTATTCATCACTCTCGGCCTGCATTTGGAGTGGCACGCTGACTAGCTTCACATAGCTAACCTTGTCATCCTCACGATCGACTGTTGTGGTCGAGACGTCGAAGCAGAGCACATATCTAGTACCATAGAAAATCCTGTTACCGCCGATGGTAAGACGTCTCGGTGGCGGTGCAGCAGGTTTCATCATGGGACGCCAGACATCACCGATATTATCGCTGAAGCAACAGGAGATGAGGGCGAGGATATTATTGAGAGACTGGGGGAAGAGGTGGGTAAGGCAATGAAGGCCTTATCAAAACGGGTGAGCCGGGGAGAATGTTGGCAGTCTTGACGTTTGTGATATGGCGGAAGTGCGTACAACCGACTTGTAAGTAGGTCAGTAGCAAATCATAGTGCACGGCGGTCGCAAAAGTTCCAGAGGCAGTTCAACCGCGTATGAGCCGGTCGATAGCGGCGCTTGGCAACACCGCCGGCAACAGGTGTGATTGAGACTCAAATCATTGAGAGACCGACTCGGTCCGGCATCGCATCTTGAGGTTGAGTGCTTCGGGTCCAGCATTCCCCATGCTGGACATGCCACTCGCAACTCGTTCGAAGACGCAACCGCTTCTGAGCAAACGCCAACTGCAAAAACTCGCTCAATTTGCTTTGACACTCCTAGCCCCTATGGTCTGACTTCCACCCGCCGAACACTTGCCGCCCAACCCCTTCACACCTCCAAATGATCACAATGCTGATCCCACCTCATCTCGATTCCCTCCACCACCGCCTTTTCCACAGTCCATCTCGCTTCTTCAAGCCCGGCATAACAAACAAGACTAGTCTCCAAACACTCATTGAGAATACCGCCTTCGTCATACGGAGCGGTCGATCCAACAACATCGCACCCGAGAGCGTAGCCATAACAGTCGTCGACACTGGAGATCGCAGGATAGTTGCGATATTCTTGCACCGGGAGATGCAGCAGCCTGCAATCATTGTCCAGGCTGTTGTCGAGAGTGGGAGTGATATGTTGGCAGTGCTGAGGGCGGAGGTGGAGAGTGAGATTTTGAGGGTAATGTATCGTGGGAGGTGGAGTAAAGAGGGTCGATAGTCACTCCACAATACTGATCATTGTACATATTGACAGTGCATCATTGATAGCGTATCACGACCATTACTTCAGCGCACACCAATTCGTAGATTCCCGGCGTACGGGTTTGTCAAACTCCAGGTCTCGAAGCCATTCGTCCGCGTGATGAGCAGTGGCAGCAAGCTCTTCCATCGATAAAACCGCTTTGAATGTCCGCGCCTGGAAGTGAAATCTTCAGTATCGTTTCCTGACACTGCGACTAAACGCCTGGCTCACCCGAAAACTCTCTTGTTCTACTCACAACTATGTTCGAACACATGGACGAGACCGAAACGAAGATCTTCATTAGTCTGCAGCCCATCCAGAATGCGGCATCAGACAGCATGCTTCGCAAACTTGCCGGTACGTGCCGCTCTGGACCTAGTCTTGCTATCATTGAGCTTACTAATCCGCTGCCATGTAACATCGCGCTGCTTATCCGGTACGAATGTGACAAGATTATAAGAGCTGCTGAAGTCTCGGTGACGGTGATTGTTGCACGCTAGCAGGGCTATCCCTACACTCTCTCGTTGTACACGTATATATAGCTTCCCTC